>JBBCBC010000001.1:28763206-29060686 GCA_037126765.1 Stenogyne calaminthoides | reverse complement strand
TAGGCTTAGTTTAATCAGCTCTCTTCAATATAAAGCACTTGGGAAATTCTTGGGTTTTCGAGTGCTTCAACTTGCAATAATAAGTTTGAGCTCTTGAGTTGCTTAGAAATTTCCCGTAACTTTTCGATGTAGAAGGTCACAAGTATTTATAGGCATACACCAAGGTCACTCTTGAAAAATTATCCGTTGTAGAGATAGCTCCGAGAGTTTTCTCTTATGGTTTGTGAGAAACGGCTATATTTAGGGTTTGACACTCCCTAACACGTTTTAGGCAATAGCCTTTCATGTAGCCGGTCTTCATTTTTTGCAGTCTGGAACTTAGTACTTCTGACATTTTTCAGTGACCTGTCGTTGTCAGTGTCAGTATGGTACAGTGCTGTCTTCCTCTTTTTGACTTTTGTCTCCAGTTAAAGGTAGACAACTCAACGGCTCTTTTGGTTACAATCTCTGAGTGATATAACCTTAACAACACTTTGTCATAGTTCCTTTTGTCTGCACTTTGAATGTTATGGGCAATATCTAACTTTCTAAGGAATCACGATCTTCACCAGTATTGCATCCGCCGGATAGATATGTTGATTGCCTCGGAACATTGGGTTTATCTTGAGCATTGATTACATTCGACTCTTGATAATTATTGTGCCGCCAGTATTCTTGATCTTGATTCTTGGTCTTACGTGTCTTGAGTCTTGAGTCTTTCTGGATGTCTTGGTGATATCTTGAGTCTTCATCTTTGAGTCTTGAGTTCCTCGATTTCATCTTGCGAGTCTTGATATCTTAGTTTCATCTTGAGTCTTGATATCTCGATTTCATCTTGAGACTTGATTTCTTCGTTTCATCTTTGAAACTTGAAACTTGATTTCATCTTGAAACCGGTTTCTTCGAAACTTCTTGAGTTCTTGAATCTTGAGATCTAACCTGATCTATATCATTGACTATACATTTTAGATAACATCCTGAATACTCTAAAACCTGAATCGACTCAACTATCAAGATTATTTCAACATGTCATACTCGGGGTTTTGGGATCTAATCAAAATCATATCTTTATTAAATTCATCTCCCAACAATTTCCCCCTTTTTGATGATGCCAAAACCTATATTGTTACAAACATACTTAACCTATACTCAGGTTTCAGTTTATCCTATTACAAGATTGGTTTTATTTTCAACAATTTCCCCATAAATAATGAGTTTCTTAACAATTAATCTCCCAACAATTTCCATACAGAGAATCTCACAACAATTTCTTCAGTAATGAATCTCTCAAAGGATTCATCACCAAATACTTAATTTCTCAATCAATTAATCTCGGAGACAATCATTCAGGCATATCAAATTAAAAGGCATGTAAGTAAGATAATGAGATATTATCTTTTGAGCATAAATGATAAGTTTTCATTGATGATAGGTAGACTGTTACAAGTTACAATGAATCTTATCAAACAAAATCAAAAAGACAAAAAAATAAAAGATTACATGAATCTTCTGTGTCTTCATTCTGTTCTTCAGTTCAGCTCTTCAGTTCAGTTCTTCAGCTCTGCTCTTCCACCTCATCAGCAGGGACTTCTAGGTCGAACATTCCGTAATATCTCTTCTTCAGTGCATCTCTTTCTTTGATGATATCCGAATTGTTTCCTGTCAGAACTAACTGAGTGGCGTACTGAGATATTTCCTGAGAAATGACTTTCTCATTCACACAACCATTCTCCAGCCTGGAAGGAGGGTACACATATGGACCAGGGGCTATTATCTGCACCTTTCCTTCATCCGCTAGATTTATCCATCCTTGGAGATATTTTAGATAGAAGGTCAGGAGATAATCGATGAAAGCCTCATTCGGATCTGAGCTCTCCCCTCTCCATTCTATGAGCACATCATAGTAGAACCAGAAGGTTCTCTTGATTTCTTCCCACGCATCGTTGAGCTGGATAGGCATCCACTTGTCAACGTGCGGCCATTTCTGTGCTTTTGTGCTCCCTCTCCTCTTGCTTGCGAACCTTTTGAACCCACTCCTTCTTTTCTGCTCTTCTTGACCTTCTTTTCGATCGCTGGTACACCGTAAAGCGAAGCGGTGACTTTCTTCGCTTGTTCAATCTGGAGTGTTTTCAGAGCGCTTCTAGTGTTGAAGACTTTCTTCTTGGGCTCAGACTCAGTTTCTTCAATATCCATCACCAGCTTTCTCTGGATTGGCTTAGAAGCCTTTGCTCCTTTGCCCTCAGGCTCTTCTATCACCACGACCTTTCTCTTGATGGGCAATTCAGCACCGACCTGGCTTGTTCCAATCCTTCCTCTACCACTCAGTTTCTCCATAGCAACTTCCTGCATTGTTTCCTCTGAAACCTGAGTGTAGACTGGCTTCTCCACCTCTTTGAATTTTGGCTTCTCAGTGGCTTCAATCTCTTTCATGGATTCGGCAAGTATCTTCTTTTCAGCATTTTTAACAACCTTGCCCTTCAGAGTATGTTCCAATAATTCCCTGAGATCAGCTCCAGGTCTTTCCCCCTTCTTGGAACCATACTCTGGCGAGGCACGGAGAGTCTTTGTGTCCATGTGATATTGCTCTTTGCTGACACTCCGCACCTCCCCTGCCATCTGATCTTGCTCCTCCTCGAGCCGCCTAAGGTGGTTCTTCGCCCGAAGAATTCTTCAGACAGATGAGCAAATTGGAGAGAGAGCTTCCTTGAACATATCTGTCATCTTGGCCATGAGCATTGAGCTCATTTCCTCAACAGCGTTCTTCACCAGCATCTCATTCTTCTCAACCATGCTTCTAGAATCGTATACGCTCGATGATGCTTTTTGCTTGACTCTGCGTGCTTCGGTCTTGACCCCTCCATCTTGTTTTCTAGCTTTGCTTCCATGGAGGTTTCTTTTACGTCATAGAGCTCATAAAGACCGATTCAAGAAGTACTCAATCCTTCATTCTTCTGAGATTGGTTGGCCAAAACTTTCTCCATCTGAGCAATTTTGTTCAGTATTGGCTCAACCTTCTCCAATTTCTCCATCACCGGGGTGAGATCAATCTCGGGAGCATTCTTGATCTGCACAGGCCTCCCGAGTTGGTTGTTTCATCCCGAGTCTCGATCGTCGAACGAGCTTAAGTTTGAACCGAGGTTTCACCACGAGCTTGGGTGTCCACTGAGCCTCGGTCCGCATATCGACATTCTGATTTAAAGGTAGGAACGGTAATCTGGCATAATTATTAATTGTGCCAAAAGTTACCTGAAGGCTAATTTCAGTCTGAGGATGTTCAACATCAGCCTGATCAGCATCAGTTGAGTCTTTCTCCTTTTGAGATTGACTCTCATCATCCCCTTGTTGGTCCCCATCCTGAGATTTTTCAATGGAGCTCGGGGCACCAACTTCAGCAGTTCTCTCAGCCACCTTCCTCTTCACAAGCTCATCAAAATCTGAGATTTTCATCCGGAGCTTGGTTTTTCTGAACCCTGAGAATTCAGTGAGAAAGGCTGTCTCCTCGTTCCACCAGTCTTCCCCTCTGAATGAAGCAATATTAAGCATCTCTGGAAGAGTCTGGTTGAGGATGTAGACCGTTGACCTCAATTTGAAGAAGATGTCTTGGAGGTCAGGGAATGAGCTCAGCTCAGGGTAGCGGTCAAGAATGAACCATTCCCCCTTGCTTCGCCATTCGGTCTCTTCAGCTTCTCCTTTCTTGAGCATCGGGCTCTCAGGTTTGGTGGAAGGGTCAATCAACGGCTCCCACGGGGAGCTCTTCAAAGTTCATCGGCTCCCGAGGGCTCGCCTTCCGAGGTTTGGACAGTGACTCCTCGGTCCAATATGACTTGGTTTTGAGGTCTGAGCTGGTGCCTCCTCAGTGGGAATATCTGCTTGCTCTGAGAACTGAGTGGGCATATCCTCGTGAGGAATCGAGAATCTTCGCGGTCAGTCGAGCGGCATATCCTCGAGGGAATCAACTTTCTCTCGAGGTCCGAGGTCCTTGGAATATTTCCTGAGAAAATTTGTCTGAGCTCAGTGAAGTCTCAAGAACCTCAGAGAAGACTTGCTCCTCAGTTTGATCCTGTGCCTTTGAGATATCCTGAGCCAATACATGTAAAGGCGATTTCTGAGCAGTTTGGCTCTCAGACTGAATCTCCTCAGTCTCACTTTCCTCATCTTCATCAGTGAGAACCACCATCCTTTTGCTTTTTGGAGCAAGGGTTTTCTGCTTCTTCAATTTCTCACCCTGCTCCTTCTTGGCTTCTAACAACACCTTCCCCTGGCTTGTTGGGTTTCCTTTTCAGCAGCCACAACCGGTGATTTCACTTTCTTCTCTTTCTTTCCCTTGAAAGTCCTCTTCTCAGCAATCTGTTTGAACATAATTTTGGACTTAGGGAATGGGGTAGAGTTGGCAAAGATATCCTCCTCCTCTCGGCACATCTCCAGAATGAATGCAATTTTGGTGGCGTGGAGGATTCTGCCTTTGATAGATATTGCCCCATCATCCTCCCTTTTTATGACCTTGGCTTGCTCAGTCACCACCTTGATCAGATATTTCAGCCAGTTGAAATCCTTGGTGGGTGAGTCCTCAATCGCCGCCATCAGTCGGAGTTTAGGAGTACTGATCTGCTCGAAGCTTCCAGATTGACTCATTATGCACTTTCCCATAATATCCATCAATACTCTGTATTTCGGCTGTAGATGCCGTTTGTGCAGAGTTACTTCAAACTTAACAGGTTTCTCGGCAACCTTGTCAAGATACTCCTGCTCCCGTCCCAACATATACAATGAGGGATCATCTCCCCTATCGCACAACTCAAATACGTCGTTCAAATGCTTAGGGACTATATAGAGCTCTCGAACAAAATCCACATATTTCATTGATTGTTCGAGATGCAAAACAGAAATCTTAGATTCTATACAATCTTCCTCATCGATTTCCATATTTGCAACAAACTCTATTACCTCACGGGTATACTCCACCTCTGGTCGATTTGCGACGAGGTTCGTCAGTTTCGCCAATCTGATTAAGTGGAGCGCTTCTTCTTCGTGCTTGACATTTGATGTGCTCTCCAGAGACACCACGTATTCGTACCATGGCTTATTCGTCTCGGCTAATCTTTTGAAAATGGTTGGGGCCATTTTAGATTTTGAAGATTTGAAGATTTAGGGTTTAGGTTTTCTGGGCAAAGGGATTTATTTGCAGAGGATTTTGGGAACGAAGGGTTTGATAAAATTTGGCTTGAATGGCTTCAAAGGATTAAATAGCTCGAGATCGTGGGAAATCGTACCGGTTAGGTGAAAAGCAAAGGTTAAGATTAATCCACGATTAATCGGGTATGCGAAAGGTCGATTAAATGTAACAGAGCATTTAATGACTGTTGACCTTCTTTAGGAATTTCAAAGATCCCGCCCAAAAACATTCCTCAGGTGTTTTGTATTTATTGCGAATGATTAGTGAGTTTCACTTAAGCAATAAATGAGTCGCATGAGTCATTACTTCTTCAGACTAATTTCCCTCTATCAGTCTTACTGAGTATTGACCTTGATAAAATGTCAAGATAATAATCGAAGTAATCTTGAATGGGTTCAAGATAATATCGAGTAATCTTGACCTTCAAGAATCTGAAGTTTTTCGAGACTCGGTTCAAGATTTCCATTTTATCCCGAAGTTTCTCAAGAGAATTCGAGAAAACTTCATGCATCCGAAAACCTTCAATTTTTTGATTTTACTCTATACACTGGATCCAACATCCTAATTCAATCGATAGTTCACGAAATCTTGATTGACCCAAAAGGTTTAGTCAAGATATCACTCTCGCTTATCAATATGAATTTTCTCCATCCTTATGTCTTTTTTCTCAAAGATGATCTCTCGATGAAGTGATGTCCGATATCCACATGCTTGCATCGGTGTGTGCAATAACGGATTTTGTGAAATAGCAATGACACTATTATTGTCACAAAATATTGGTACTTCATTGGCTACAACTTTATAATCCCTTAATTGTTGTCTGAGCCAAAGAATCAGGCATGCAGCGACTTCCTCGCAGACCATGTATTCACCAAATTAGTCTTGGTTGCTATCGAGGTCATTTCTTCGAAAACCAAGATATCACTTACTTCCTAGAAATTGACAAGTTCTCAGTAGTGGACTTCGTCAATCCTCGCAACCTCCATAATCAAAGATCTCGAGTAACCGGTTAATTCAAGGTTATCATCAGCTGGATACCATAATCCTCTATTCACTGTGCCCTTAAGATACTACAGTATCTTTTTGGCAGCCTCTATGTGACTAGCCTTAGGATTAGCTTGGTATCTTGCACATATCCCAACAAAAAATGTTATATCCGGCCTACTTGCTGTGAGATAGAGCAATGATCCAATGATTCCTCTATAATCAGTATGACTCACTGATTTGCCTTGTAATCGGGATCCATCTTGTAGTTAGTATTCATGGGAATTCTAATCGCATTGCAATCTCAGACACCATACTTGGCAATCGGATCTACGGTGTACTTTTGTTCGGTTGATGAAGATTCCTTCCTTAGATTGTTTCACTTGAAGACCTAGAAAGAAATTCATCTCTCCCATCATTGACATCTCAAACTTGCCTTTCATCAGTGTTGAAAACTTTTCACACAGCTGATGGTTTGGAGATCCAAAAATGATGTCATCAACATATATCCCGAAACCAAGAAGATATCTTCCCCATATTCTATCCCTGAACGAGTTCTATCAACAGTTCCTTTGACAAAACCATGGTCAGTAAGAAACTGAGAAAGAGTATCATACCACGCTCTGGGTGCTTGTTTAAGACCATACAAGGCTTTTCTAAGCCTGTAAACTTGGTCATTCTGTTTGAAACCAGGAGGTTGTTCTACATAAACCTCTTCTTTAAGCACACCGATTCGTAAATGCACTTTTCACATCCATTTGATAGATTGTGAACTTCATGTGGGCAAAGATATGCAAGAAACAATCGATGGCTTCTAGTCTTGCAACAGGTGCAAAGGTTTCATCATAATCCAAGCCTTCTTCTTGGGAATAACCTTGTGCAACTAGTCTTGCCTTGTTTCTTACAATGTTGTTGTTTTCATCACTTTTATTCTTAAATACCCACTTGGTTCCAATGACATTGTGCCTTTCAGGTCTATCCACTAGCTCCCATACTTCATTTCTTGAGAATTGATTCAAATTTCATCTTGCATATAGCAAGAATCCAATGAGAATCTTGCAGAGCTTCACCAATCTTAAGAGGCTCTTTCTCTGATAGGAAGCAGCAGAATAGTGCACTCTCACCATGGAACCTTCTTGTTTTGACACCTTCAGTTAGATCACCCACAATCTGACTTGTAGGATGACTATCTAACCATCTCCTTCTAGATGTTCCCCCTTCAACAATATCCTCAACATTTGAAATGTTAGGTTCGATTAATTCAAGAAACTTCGAGGAACAACGAGAAAAGGAAAGGGAATCATCTTCCTCGGGAAATTCTATTGAGAACATTGTCGAGACATTTGTTCCCCTTTGGTTGATAGATTCAGAATTTTTCCTCATTTGTGACCACATCTTCATTGGCATCACATACCGAAGTCCGAGGCGGTGTCTGCTCAGATTGGTCACCTTTTGGTGTGTTGGCTTTCATGAGTCTCACCATCCCGAGTTCCATCTCGAACTTCTTTATTCGAGTCCGAAGTCACTCCAATCATAGAATGTGACTAACTTCTTCTTTTCGTGTTCAATTGGATGATTTTTCATTCTTTTAGGGCTTAATCTGGTGATCCTCTTGGTGGGTTCTTACGCATCATGTTCTGTTTCTTACGAACACAAGTAGATTCATCAAAAAACAACATGAGGTGTTTCCTCCACAATAAGAGTCCTACAGTTGTAAACTCTGAAAGCTTTTTTATTGACTTGAGAATATCCTAAGAATATTCCTTCATCAACTTTACTATCAAATATTTTCAACCCGATCTTTACCATTATTGTATGAAAACACTTGCAACCAAACACACGAAAAGAAAAAAACAATAGGCTTCCTTTCATTCCAAAGCTCATAAGGTTTTTTTGCCTTGACTCTGGTCAAGATGGATGGATGATTACGAGAATAGCATGTAAAGTGTTGATAACCGACCCAAAATCTTTTAGGAATATCGACAAATTTATCATTGTCCTTTCGAAACTTTTTCGAGTCTTGTTCCTTCTTTCAAAGAACACCATTTTGTTGAGGGTCCTTGCGGTGATGTTTCATGAGTAATTCCATTTCTTCGCACAATAATCAGATATGATATGATTTATAAATTCAGTTCCCTTGTCAGATCTGATTTTGACCAAACTCAGATTTTTCTCAATCTTGAGCCTTTTCGATGAATTCGCGACTTTATCGAGTCTCTTTCTTCTTCGAAAAGAATATGACCCAAGTATATCTTGAGTAGTCATCAACTACTACCAATGTGTATTTTCTGCCATTAGTGCTTACTGGTGTAGTGGACCAAAAAGATCCATATGCAACAACTGAAGTATTCTTTCAGTAGAAACATCTACTTTGCTATTAAATGATGCTCTAATTTGTTTTCCTTTTTGGCACGCATCACAAATATGTTCCTTACTGAACACTTCATTAGGCAACCCTCTCACAAGAGCTAATCTTGCAAGCTTATTCAGGGTTTTGAAATTCAGGTGATTCATTCTTTTATGCCATAACCAACTGGTATCTGTGGAACATTTAGCAACCAAACATGTATCTTTAGGAGTTGAACTCCAATCAGCAAGATACACATTTCCTTTTCTAGTACCAGTCAGTAATACTTATGTGATGTATCATCTTTCACATAACATAAGTTCTTAGAGAACTCAACATTAAAATCCTTATCACAGAATTGGCTTATTGAAAGCAAGTTATGCTTCAATCCAGATACATATGAAACACCATGGATATGAATCGAGTCGATTTCCAAAGTTCCATATCCTTGATCAATCCTTGGAGTTATCTCCAAAAGTGATCCGAGGGCCTCTTTGTTCAACATAGTCTTTGAGTATCTTCTTGAATCTCGTCATATGTCTTGAGCATCCTTTTGTCAAGATACCATACATCGAGGGCTTTTTTCATCTCTGCTCATCGGTCTTTATGTGATCTTTAATCGACTTAGTGCCCTTGTTTTTCCCCGAAAAAGCAGATCAATTTTAGGTACCCAATTTGTGTAGGGTCCTACAAGGTTAATTTGTACCTTTCGGAATCCAAATCGCTCGACAACTCTAATCACTTTAGAGTGGGTGATCTGTCTTTCATAAACATCTACATACACATTTACTACTCTGGGTGCCTTAGCGGTTTCACGTGTATGAGTGCTAATTTTAGCATGAACATGGGCTTTTGAATTTTCTTTGGTTCGGGCCTTTTGTTCATTTGCTTTAGCTTTTGTGCAGCTGGTCTGAATCTTTGTTGACTCGGGTTCAAGTAACCTTTACCCTTAGGGAAGTGGGGTTCAAGTTGCCTGTACTGAAATTTTGGTCTTCAAGATATCGAGGACTTGGTCTCTTGATTGAGAATGTCTCTGTGAGTGTTTTCTTCTTTCAAGATTCCTCGATGGTTCAAAGTGTAGATCCTTTTTCAGTTTGCATTCTTAGTCCGAGGCTTCAAGTACTTGCTCGAAATTTTCCAATCGAGTGCTCGGGTTTTCTAGCCTTCACCTGAGGTTTGGGCTTTCCTACCTGATCATTCAGGTTTTCATTGGAACCATAGGTCATTTTCCCTTGTCTACAACCTTGGGTATTTCTTCAGTTTGAAGTGTAGGTGCCACTGGTTTTACAAAGATTGTCTTCTTGCTACTTGATGCAGCATTCAGATGACCTTGTGAGGTTCCCCCTGGAATGTATCCCAATCCAGATTTTATAGTGGCAGATCTATGGTAACTCTGAATTTCATCTATTACTTTAGATGCGATTCAATAGAGTTAGCTTCTTCACGTGCACTATCCTCTCAGTTTGTAGAGTTTCATGCTTCTCGAGAGGTCATTGAACTTAGTTCGATCAATTTGAATCTCTTGATTGGATTTCTCTAGCTTTTTCGATTAGGGTCACTATCAACTTCTCTTTCTCTGAGAGTTGTACTTTCAGAACATCCAGTTCATCAGTAGCTCCCATTAATTGAGAAGTGATTTCAGTATTGCTAGAGTCTTTCCATTTTAGATTTTCAGTGCTAGCTTATCCTCAAGCTCCTTGCATTCAGTGCTAACTTATCCTCCTTGCCATCAGTGCTAGCTTATCCTCCCATTAATCGACTATTAAGTCTTTCAAACCTCCTTGCCATCAGTGCTAGCTTATCCTCAAGCTCATCCTAATTTTTAGCAAGGGAGTTCTCAGACTCTCTAGTTTTACAGGTTTTATCTTTGGCTTTAAAAGCCACATTTTTACTAGATGATGAATCATCTTTGCTGTCAGCCTTTTTGGATTTCTTATCAATTACGAACTCATAGGCCTTGAGCTCAGAGAAGACTTGTTGATATGGCATTGAATTAATGTTTTTGGTATTTTCAATCACCACTGCATGTATATCCCATTTCTTAGAAAGACCTCTAAGAATTTTCAATGCAACTTCTCTCTGTGGATATTTCTTTCCAAGTGCATTTAGATCATTCATAATACTAGTGAATCTGACTTCCAATTTGTCAATAGATTCACCTTCTTCCATTTCAAAACTATCAAACTTTCCAATTGCAACTGAAAGTTTGTTTTCTTTGATATGATCTGTGCCTTGGCACATTACAGCTAGTGTATCCCAAATTTCTTTTGCAGTATTGCAGTGAGAGATCATTCCCATCACACCATCATCAATAGTACTGTATAGTGTGTCTTTAGCAATATAGTCTAGATTGACTAACTTCCTCTCCTCAAGAGTCAGTTGGTCATCAGACTTAGGAAATTCTGCTCTAGGATCGTTTCTCTCATTTCTGTTCCTCTGGGATTCACCACAGTAAATTGGAATGGCCCTTCAGAGACCACTCTCCACATTCGTTCATCTTTAGAATACAGGTGAGCCTGCATTCTCAGTCTCCATAAATCATAGTTCTCCACTGAGAACATGGGAAGTTTCTTAGAAGACATTTTATCCGAGTCTTTAAAGAATTCAGCAAATAAGATCAGTTCAGATAGACCACAAGTATTTTAGAAAATAAAACTTAGGTCAACAAAGCAGGTGGTCAAGTTGAATCACTTCTCTGATACCACTTGTTGGTCCCGGTGCAAACGAGTCTTACACGTGTATGGGGGGGAATACACGTGTTCAGTGTTTTTTAAACTTTTCTTTTACTGAGGTCAGCTTGGGTCAGGTTGTCCTGAGACTTGGTCCTGAGAAGCACAAATCGCTCTGAGTCAAAGTCTATCTGAGACAGTGATCCTGAGCTGCTTTTAGAAACCTCAGATAATCCCAACTGAGTCCTGAGTTTTCAGAGATCCTGAGTTGCTTGGATCAGATAACTAACTTACTGAACCCTCAGAAGAGTAAGTTAGTTTGGTAACTATCTGTTCTAGCTACTCAGATGTGCGGAATGGTTGGCCCTTAGTTTATACTCGTTTTAAGCTTTTGCTGAAAACCTTCCTTTAATGGAATAGTGATTAGGCTGTGATTCAATTTATATGCAACTTCAATGGATTGATTCCAACTGAAATGTCAGTGAAAATATGCTTTAAGAATATATGCAACAGTTAAGCAAAGCAAAACAGAAAGCAAAGAACACAACAATTTATAGTGGTTCAGAGACTCAAGCTCCTACGTCCACTCTCCCTGATCTTTTCAGAGAAATTCACTAATCACTTCCTTGAGTTTTCTGACTACCTCTGTAGTTTACTGACTCAACTCGGCCCTGAGTTTTCTGACTACCTCTATAGTTTACTTACTCAACCCGACCTTGAGCTTTCTGACTACCTCTGTAGTTTACTTACTCAACTCACACAAGCTTTCAGACTACCACAAGTAGCTTACTAACTTCTTCTCTAGAGTTTTCTGACTACCTCTGTAGTTTACTCACTCTTTACAACTCTAATCTCACCAACAATCACACTCAAACTACCTTCTAAAGGGTTTGGGGTTTCTTGGTTGGTTTCCAACTAGAATGAGATATCATTTACAATAAAGAACAATGCAAAGGCTAGGATATCTCGACTAAGCTTTAGATATAGCTTATCAAGCTAGGCTTAGTTTAATGAGCTCTCTTCAATATAAAGCACTTGGGAAATTCTTGGGTTTTCGAGTGCTTCAACTTGTAATAATAAGTTTGAGCTCTTGAGTTGCTTACAAATTTCCTGTAACCTTTCAATGTAGAAGGTCACAAGTATTTATAGGCATACACCAAGGTCACTCTTGAAAAACTATCCGTTGGAGAGATAGCTCCGAGAGTTTCCTCTTATGGTGTGTGAGAAATGGCTATATTTAGGGTTTGACAGTCCCTAACACGTTTTAGGCAATAGCCTTTCATGTAGCCGGTCTTCACTTTTTGCAGTCTGGAACTTAGTATTTCTAACATTTTTCAGTGACCTGTCGTTGTCAGTGTCAGTATGGTACAGTGCTGTCTTCCTCTTTTTTGACTTTTGTCTCCAGTTAAAGGTAGACAACTCAACGGCTCTTTTGGTTACAATCTTGAGTGATATAACCTTAACAACACTTTGTCTTAGTTCCTTTTGTATGCACTTTGAATGTTATAGGCAATATCTAACTTTCTAAGGAATCGCGATCTTCTCAGTATTGCATCCTTCAGATAGATATGTTCAGTGCCTCGGAACATTCATGTTTATACTGAGCATTCAGTACATTACTGACTCTTCAGTAATTATTGTGCCTTCAGTATTCTTGATCTTCAGTTCTTCAGTCTTCTGTGTCTTCTGAGTCTTCAGAGTCTTCTGAGTCTTCAGGGTCTTCTGAGTCTTCAGAGTCTTTACAGATGTACTGACTGATATACCGAGTCTTCATGCTGAGTCTTCAGTTCCTCAGTTTTATACTGAGTCTTCAGTATCTTAGTTTCATACTGAGTCTTCAGTATCTCAGTTTCATATTGAGACTTCAGTTTCTTCGTTTCGTACTGAAACTTCAGAAACTTCAGTTTCATACTGAAACTTCGGTTTCTTCAGAAACTTATTGAGTTCTTCAGAATCTTCATATCCTAACCTGATCTATATCTGCTGACTAAACATTTTGCAGATAACATCCTGAATACTCTAAAACTGAATCCTGACTCAACTATCAAGATTATTCTGAACATGTCACACTCAGGGGTTTTGGGATCTAATCAAAATCATATCTTTATTAAATTCTTCTCCCAACACATTGACAAATTGTGTAGGTCCCGAACGGGTTTTGTGAGGGTAGAAGTCTAGAGGTGAGGGGTGAATAGACTTCTAAAACTTTTCGTGCGGATCAGATGTGAATTGTAGATTTCCTGATCAGAGTGCTAGTGTATCAGTTTAGACTGATGTTCAATCTTACTGAGTGCCTGGGGGTAGATCAGTTTGATATCTGCCAGTTTTAACTGAGAGTGCGGAAGCTGTTTTTACCCGTGTGAAAAACCAGTTTTATTAATTCAGATTCTTAAGTCAATTTTCAACCAGCTGACTAAGGTGTCAACCTGATCAGATCAGTTGCTTGGTGCAGACTGAGCTTAACTTAGAATATGTATGCACTTTTAAACTCAGTTGTGTGAATAGTGTAAAGCAATAAGAAAGCAAGTAAATGCACACAAGACTTTTATAGTGGTTCAGAAGAAACCCGTCTTACATCCACTCTTCCCTTAACACAGGGGAACCTTAACCGAACTTAACCTAACTTAACCTTTGGGACTTACTCCCTCACGGGATTGCCGATAGATGTTTACCGAGTTCACACTCAACAGATGTTTATCGAGTTCACACTCAACCGAACTAGAAATCAGAGAACTAGAATCCCTAGTCTGAAATCTTGCGGTAACAAACTTAACCTAACTTGAGTTTGGGTAAAGAATGTTTGAGGGTTCCAACTGGAAATCTATCCTGGTATTTTTAGGTAGCCAAATGCTAGTGGATAGGATTTCTTGCTAAGACCAATGGGATTAACACTCTAAGAATAATCTTCAAATATGGTGTTCTTCCAGCGGAAATTCTGAAGGCTTTTTGCTTCTTGAGAATTTGCGTTAATGTTGTTGTTCCGCTTTGCTCAATTGTTCATTTGAGAATAGTTGGTCTATTGTCCTCTCTTTTTACGTGGTGTACCCTTTTTCTTCACTTGACGAGAAATCACATTTTATAGACCTCGAAATCAAAGAGCCGTTGGAGAGCAATTTGAATTTCGGGCTATATTAGGTAGGTTGTTGGATATGATTGTGACGTGCTTCGAATATCGGCGTGGCCGTAGGCATGATTAGCATCATTTATGTCCGCAACGTTGAATCCCGTAATGTCAGCTCTTTTTGTGCACGTGTCGCTTTCTCCTTCGATTCGCGAGGTGGCACTTCAGTAATTTGTCCGTTAGACGATTCATATTCCTTTTGTAGAAGATTCGTCTTGTCTGGTGTATTGATTGACGCTAGGTGTGAGCTGACTTGATCAAGTAATTGATCAGTCTACCTTGTTGAGTCTTCTGATGCAGATTATCTTAGCTCAATATGCAGACTCGACTGATATAGGTCTTCAGGTCTTCTGGTAGTCTTCTAATCTTCAGGTGACTCTGAGCCTCAGTGTCTTCAGTCATACTGAGTCTTCAGGTTTGTTACTGAGTCTTCAGGTTCATCTGAGACTTCAGGTTCATCTGAGTCTTCAGTGTCTTCTGTCTTCACCTGATCTTCTGACTTCTTGTCTTCTGATTTGTTCTTAGTCTTCTGATCATCTGACCTTATCTGGATCATCTGATACTTCGACCTGACCTATACATATTGAGTTCCCCCTCAATATGTGACCTATCTTTTACATCAGCTATCTATACATTTCAGCTGGTAATCTTAATCTGATAGCTAACAGGTCTGACTGGTCTTATTACAACCTGTTTTGGAACTTCCATCAAAACTAAAATACAGATTTCCCAACAATTTCCCCCTTTTTGATGGAACCAAAACACTTAATCAGAAAAACAGATACCAAAAAATAGAAATGCAGATACTGAAATTAGTACATACCTTAGAAGACAATGAGATGTTGTCTTAGAATCAGAGAGATGTAATATTTCATTCAGATAGGTGTGTGCATTATAGAATACATGAAAAGCGTACCTATCGTATGATTCCAAGTAGTCTTCTTCAGGTGTACTTGAACATTTACAGCTCTTTGGGGATGCCAAACATCTTGTACATCCTTTGCATCAGCTTGTCCAGATCCTCTCTTCTATGGATCCCTCCTTTTTCAGCAAATCCATAGTAGGCATTTCTTGAACTTTATAGTGTCTAGCTTTTTGTCTGGACGCAAAGGTGGAAGGAGTAGTTCAAAGGGTTGAGTTTCTGGTGTCAGTGACATGATCTTTCCTTATTTCATCACTGTCTGGTAGAAGTCTGGATACTTCGTTTCTAACCAGTTCCGGAATTCATCATCATTTTCAGTCTGATCTTGATGAATTAGAATCTTCTCCAGGATGTAAACGTCACATAACTATTCTCCTCTGATCTGATCCCATTCTGGAAGCAAATCTAGCCATGCACAGAGGATGTCTTTAACAGGTGCCGGAAGGGCATTCTTCTCCCAAGCAATCTCCTCTGCTGCAGCTTCGTTCTTCCTCTTCCTTAGGATGTAAGCGATGTTTAGTCCCTTAGCCTCTGCTAACTTCTGCTTCTTGATGGCGGCCTCTCTTATTCTCTGTCTTGTTTGCTCTTGAATTTGTTCAGGAGACATCTGGCTTTTGGTGGAGAATAGCTGGCCTTCTCTCTGATCTTCCGTAGTTACTTTCATCATCTTGCCTTTGCCTTTCTTTCTCCTCAGAGTCTGCTCAGGTTCATCTTGTTCGTCTTCTTCAGCTAATTTCTTAGCGAGTTCAAGGCTCTTGGCCTGATCATCAGTTTCCATTCTTTTCTGTACGAACGAAGAAAAGTCTTCAATCTTGTCGACTCTGACAATAACCTCTGAAAGAGCAGTTTTCTGTTCAGCGATCTCTTTACTATGTTACTCCACAGTTTCTTTCACTTCAACAACGAGATCGGTAGATGGAGTGGCTGGCAAGTCAGATACAATGGTTTTTGGTAGAGATGCAATTGTTACCAACTGTGTCTGTTTTTCTTTCTTCTCTTTATTCTCATGTCCTTCCACCTTTTTGGTTTCATCAAAGAGGTTGGACATCTTGCGGTTCAGAGCATTGAATTTCCATGTGATCTCCTCTCTGAGTTCCTCGACAACAAGAGGGGTGATCTGAACGGTGGCAGAAGGTGCAGGTTTCAAGAAGCGCCTGAGAGCAGCTTCGATGTCCTGTCTTGCTCGTTCTGCAGAAGCTACAATGTGTTTCCAACCCATATCCATGTGGTTGTCAGTTTTCTCCAAAGATGCCCAGACATTCTCCAAAAGTACCTGTGTCTGATGGAGCATATCTGTTTGAACTTTGAGTTTGTCAGACTGGAGATTGAGCTTCTCGGCAAGAGGATTGACTAGTTGCATTACTTCAGAAAGGATGGCATTATGCATCCCAGCTGTGTGACTTTTTTCTCTGTCAACTAGTTTTGCTTGCTCTTCTTCAAATCGCTTCATCAGATCTGCTGTGAGCGCTGCGAATTTGTCTTCAATAGCAGCCTTGATCCCATCCTGAATCTTCTTAGTATAAAGATCTAGGGTATCAGAGCTCATCGTAGCAGTTTGGTCAGATGTTGAAGCCTTGCCAAGTCGGGTCTCATCTGCAGCACCTATTCTTAGTTCATCGGCAGCTCCCTCATGATCTGTAGGAGGTTAAACAGTTTCCTCCCTGTTATCAGCAATCCCAAACCTTTCATGAATCAACCATCTGATATCATCGTCAGATGCCAATTCAACAACACTTTCAATCCCAGCATTGTTTAAGCATTTCAACTCCAAGTCTACAAAGAAATCTGATCCCAGAGTTGTCATGAGAATCAGAAATTCTTCGATGCTTTTCAGTCGGATATCCCTCCAGAACACGATTTCTTCTATCTGTTGCTGGATGCCAGGATGTTGATCCAATTCAGGGCATAGATCAAGCAGATACTCCTTGATCTGTTGCTTCATTATCCTTATGATGGGGCTTTCTGGAGCAGGTGAAGCAAGCACTGTTCTGGTGTTGAAGGGATTATGAAAGATGGACACTCGCTTGTCGGATCTCTCAGGTTCTTGAGACTTGATTGGGGATTGGGATGTTTGTGGTTCAGGTTCGTTTTCAGCGTGTTGAGGGTGTTCAGTTTCCTGAACAGGTTCATTGATTGGTGGTGTGGGGGATGTTATTCTGATAGGTGAGGGTGAGGGTGAGAAGGTTTTGTGGGGAGAGGGTGGTGGTGATGATTTTTGAGGAGAGGGTGATGTTGATTTGGAAGTGGGTGTTGGCGATCTTGCTCTCTGGAAGATCTTGGTGAGAGGCAGAGAATCAGATGGTGATTCTTCCTCAGATTGCTCCACTTCTGTCCCTCTGACAGATTTCTATCCTTCTGCTGCAATCATCTGCTCTTCCCTTACTTCTCTGATAGTGGGCTCAGAGCGGAATGCTATCTCTTCTTTTGATCCTACTTGCATCAGATCCTTCGTTCTGCTGACTTGCTGGGCAGAACTTGGAGCAGTTTTCAGAGGAGATGTGACTCTCTTCTTACGTTTCCGCTGAGCATCTGGTTTCTTGGCCAGATCCTTCCTCTTCATCCTCTTCTCTGGAACGGCCTTTTCCTGCACTTCAGACAATGCAGTTGCCTTATCTTTTCCCTTCTTTTCTCCCTTGGGTTTGGGCACATAAGGAGTTGGATCTTCATCAGATTGTCCAGGTAGGGACTCATCCTTGCCCAATATGACCTTGTGCTTTGCTTGGTATATCTTCTCTCCATTCTCGTTCCATTCATAATTCTGTGGCAGCTTATTTGACAGAATGATAGAGATTTTGTGTATGAAGGAGCACTTGGAAGATAAGCACACTTCATTGCTCTGGGTCAGTTCGAACTTCCCGGAGTCTTTCCTCAGTCGTGCCTTGACCATACCCAACCAATCGATATTTGAAGCCTTCTTGATTGTTGCAGCCATGACACTGATCTTATACGAAGTGACAGCATCAAGACTGTAGGTTGAGCACATGATCACCTTCTGAACGATCTCAAGAAGAAGGCGATATTTTCTCTTCAGATAGGAGGCTTTGACATTCGTCGTGTTCTCCTTGTTTGCAGGTCTCAACAGCTCGGCTTCAAGAAATTCCTTTTCTCCTACATCAGTCGTGTAGGTCTCTGGATTGATGCTTCCTCGAGTTAGACCGAATATCCTCTGGAGATCGTCATTCGACACTCGAACTTCCAGTCCGCCAATGGAAGAAATCAGGTCAGCATCATTGTCTTCATCCCTCTGTAGATTATATAGAAACTCCAGGGCTTCATGGGTGTGGACGATGTTCTGATGTGTAGAGCAATATCGTTCCAGCCCACACGCTCGCTAGCACTCCAGAATTTCCAGCGATTCAAGATCTGAGGTGATGGTGAAGACTACGTACTTTTCATCAATGATGTCTTTCTTCATCGATGCAAAGTTGCAAAACTTTTTCCCTTGGCCCGGTCGTGGAATAAGATATGCCATTTCTGTACGATATGCAAATTGATGTTTAGTTTGAGTAAGATATTTCAATAAATCCAGTCAAACCGGTAATTTTAGCATCAATTTAGCAATTAAGCGTTTAGATCTAATAAAAATTACAGAACCATAGCATCACAACTTGTAAACCTAGGTACCAGAGAGAAATTGAAATCATGCAATATTTAATGCAATATTTAAACACGAAATTGCCAGAAATTGATTCGAATGATTTAAAAACCGGAAGAGTAGAATCAATTGATTTCGAAGGTAATTTTATGAAGATATTGAAAGTTTTGATCTTTTAAGAACTTTGAGAAGACGAAGTAGTGGAAAGAAGTTTTCTGAGAAAGATTTGGATTTTATAGTATGCGAGGGAAAACCTTTTTGCACAACTTTCCAAAGTACCCAAGTATCCGTGTTTTGAAATCAGTGGCTGAGATTAGTAGGCTAAAAAGTATTTTGATCGCACGGTTGAGAAAAGTAGTCTTCTCGTATTTTGGACTCGAAAATTCGCAATAAAACGAATTAAAACCACATTTCCAAGTCCGCATTAAAAGTTTTGCAGAGCATGCGTCATAAAGTGAAAACAGAGTAAAATCATTTATTTAAATAACGCATATAAGGTATTCAGAAAGGGATAAATAAGAGAACGTATCTGACTGATTGATATTGTAATCAACCAGTTACCACTGTGATCTGATCTGGTACTTGTTGACCTTACTGAAGGTAGCCTTAAGCATTTCCCAACAATATCTCACTCATCTGATCAGATTCTTGTGTGAAGCACGTCATTACTTATCTGATACACTTCATCCTTCAATCTTCTCTAATCAGCCTGCATTTACTGAAGTCAACTCCCATCAAAACATTTACTTCGGGGAGTTAAAAAGTCGCCTCGATTCCCAAATCGGCGCGATTTGACATTCCGTAATAATGTCATAGATATGCTGTGATTACTCACACCGTCAACTCATCCAACCATTATCCGCGTGTTCCTTACGCGTTGTCGATGCAAATTTCTCTTAAGATCTTCTGAGAAAATAAATTTGCATTTATACCCCTAATTTCCTTCTATAAATTAGCCTGGGGTGTTTTAGGCAAACAACACAACATAAACCATTCATCTTCTTTAGCATATACTTCATGCTTTTCCGATGAGTTCCTTATTTTTGGTGAAACTTCCAGTGGGAACCTATAACCCTTTTCCAATGAATTCAGCTTCTCAAATCAACCTTGTGTGTTCCTTCACACTACTTTCGTCGTCATCTAAGATTTCACATACGATCAATGCTAAGCTTCTTTACCACCATGGAGGCGGATCTACTAAGGTAAATGAGAAGGCACTTCTCCTAACCGTATGCACCTTGTGCGCCTATCGAGATGACGGAATTAGCATCAACATACTTAGTCTGAAATAAAACGTGAGTTTGGTATACAATCTTGATCAGATAACAGCTGATCTTCGTATATCAAGCTCAATTTTTGCATGCGACACTAGTGTCCGTTTGATCCTTGTGACCAAACCTGTGGCACTGTGCCCCATTTAACAGCTGGAGAGCTCATTTATTTCACATCCGAGGGCTCCTGGCTTGGACATCCTTCAAAGCCTCTCTCGCTCCTCACTCCGAAGCTTTTGAGATTGGCTCAGGATTCTAGAAGCCTCTCTGACGCCCCTTCTAGGATCGAGGGAAAATGAGAGCATCATATCTTGAACTCTCTCTCTCCTTCCCTGCCTAGGGTTGGCTTAGGGCTTATGGTTTATGTAGCAACCTCCGGGTCTTCTTGTACTTGTAATACCACTTGAAGATAGCTTTGTAGGTAGCTTGTGATATCACTTGTAACTTGTAAATCTGACCTCCGGGTCCTTATCAATGAAAAATTCTGTTATTCCATTGCTGTGTGTTGCTTCTTCTAACTTATGCGATCTATAGCTTTACTTGACTTGCTTGTTGACTGCAGATTTAATCGACTTATAAAGTAATCTTCCAATCTGATCAGTTCCCCCTTAATCTGATATGTCTTGAACTGATCTGCTCCTTGTCTGAACTTCAGATCGGGTACTTATCGATTTTTCGACCTGCTTTCCTTATCCGAACCGGATCGATCGCTCCTATCCGGTCGTCGATCGGTTAAGATTCCTAACTCAACTGATTCCTCTTAACCTGGTTAGTCTTTTAACCAACTGGTTCTGGAGATCAGTCCACCAATCATTTCTGGTGTATTTTCTCCGAGATCCAGAAGCCCTAGCTCGTTGCATAACTCTCTGAATCTGATCTCAGCTAGCGGCTTGGTTAGAATATCAGCTTTCTGCTTGTCAGTATAGATCTTTTCCATCCTGATATTCTTCTTTTCAACGTGATCTCTGATGAAATGGTGTCTGACATCCACATGCTTGCATCTTGTATGTAGAACATGATTACGAAAGTGATTGCAATAGACTATACATGTCGCGAATAATATAGGTACGTTGTTAGCTACAATGTTGTAATCCTCGGTTGACTTCACCAGAGGGCGGTTGGGAACAACGACTTCCTCGCAGACCATATATTACGCTTCGGTAGTAGATGTATGAATCGATGTCCGCTCCGAAAACCAAGAGATCGGCTTATTTTTAAACCGACATGAACACGAGTTTGACTTCTCGTCGATTACGCAACCTCCATAATCAGAATCAGAATACCCATTAAGCTCTAGATTATCATCTGATGGGTAAAATAAACCAAGGTTTACGGTCCTTCGGATACTTGAGAATCCGCTTACCGCTTCTAGGTGGCTTTGCATTGGATTTGCTTGAAATCGGGCACATACACCCTCTTTGCCAAAAGTAATGTACGGTCGATGTCAGTTAGGTATAGTAGTGATCCAATTAGAGCCCTATATTCTTTCTGATTAACTTTCTGACCATCTTCATCTGGATCCATCTTGAACCCGGTCATCATGGGAATTCTGGCTTCCTTGCAATGTTGAACTCCAAACTTTGCAATAGATTCCTTTGTGTATTTTGGCGATGGCGATGAATATCCCTACGTACTCTGCTTGACTTGTAATCCGTAAAGTAATTCATCGACCCATCATGGACATCTCGAACTTCCCTTGCATCAATTTCTTTGAACTTCTCACACGAACTTCTTGTTGGGAGATCCGAAGATGATGTCGCCCACGTAAATCTGAACCATCGAATATCTTCTCCATCATCTATTACGAATAAGGTTACGCCCACTATTCCTTTAGTGAACCATTTGTCTATCAAGAAGCGAGAGAGTGTATCATACCAAGCTCGAGGAGCTTGTTTGAGCCGTAAAGAGCTTTCTTTAAATGGTACACTTGGCTGCCTTTTTCAAAGCCTGGAGGTTGTTCGACATAAACTTTCTCTACTAGTACCCCATTTAAGAATGCACTCTTTACATCCATCGATACACAATGACCCCTCGTAGGCGGGATATGCCGAAAGCTTGACCGAATGGCTTCTAAAGCGGCGGATCGGTGCAAAGGTCTCATCATAATCAATTCCTTCGATTGTGAATACCCCTTAGCAATAAGTCTTGCCTTATTCTGGTTATGACATTTTTTTCTCATCTCTCTTGTTCTTGAATATCCACCCGTGCCAATCACGTCTTGATGAGTTGGTTGCGTCACCAATTTCCAAACTTGATTCCTCTCAAACTGTTCAGTTCCTCTTCCATGGCTAGAATCCAAACTTGCGTCTTGTAGAGCTTCCTCTCATTTGTAGTTGGTTCCTTCAAAGACGAGATAACAAGATACATGGCACTTTCACCAATCGATGTCTAGTTTTGACTCTATCGGATGGGTCTCCGATAATCGATCGGTTGGATGGTAGTAATTCGAGTCCTTCTTTTCTCGATTAATGCGGCTGTTTTGGAGAACATCATCCATTTTCGATAGTAGTTCATTACTAGTGATTGGGAGTGGTGCGGAATTATGATCCGCTTGATAAGAACATGTCTCGGTGATGTTGGACTCATCATGTCTTTGATGTACGTTAAGTAGGAACTTCAGAGTTCCCCGAACCGGATGGTTCGGTTGATCTTTATCTCATTTGTAACAACTTCTTCTTCGATAGTTGTGCGTACCTTAGGGTCCGATTGACTGTTGAATCGGCAAGATCAAGTTACGGGATGTACAGCATTACGTGTTAAACTTCTTTCTCCTTGATGCTTAGTCGATCCATTTTTCTGCGTGTCGGTAGCGGTTGATCTGGTTCGGCTTGTTCTGAGGCAGCTTTCTCTTGTTCAGAAGATGTCTCATCAAAGACCACATGGGGTGTTTCTTCCACAACTAGGGTTCGTTTGTTGTAAACTCTGAAAGCCTTGCTGGATGAGGAATATCCTAAGAATATACCCTCATCTGACTTGGCCTCAAAAGTCTTCAACTGACTTTTCCCATTGTTGTGAATGAAACAATTGCACCCAAAAACATGGAAGTATGAAACACGAGGTTTTCTGCCCTTCTACAGTTCATAAGGTGTTTTGAAGTGAGTCTTAGTCAGAGAACATCCGTTCTGAGTATGTCATGCAGCATTGATTGCTTCTGCCCAGAAATGGCTTGGTGTCGCATGTTCAGCTAACATAGTGCGAGCAGCTTCCTTGAGAGTTCTGTTTCTCCGTTCTGCTACTCCATTTTGTTGTGGCGTTCTTGCGGTGACGTCTCATCTTTCAGATACCAAAACTCGGTCAAAAAAATCAGTAATAAAGGAATTCATGAACTCTGTACCTTTATCTGATCTGATTTTTACTATGCTGACACCCTTTTTATTTTGTAACTTCTTGAGCAGCTCGGGTATCTTTGTCGTTGTCTCGTTCTTCTTGTATAAGAATACAACCCAAGTAAACTAGGAATAATCATCCACGATTACTAGAGTATATTTGCGTCCATCGAGATCGATTGGTGTATGGCGG
The DNA here is from genome assembly GCA_037126765.1 of Stenogyne calaminthoides. Classification (NCBI taxonomy): domain Eukaryota; kingdom Viridiplantae; phylum Streptophyta; class Magnoliopsida; order Lamiales; family Lamiaceae; genus Stenogyne; species Stenogyne calaminthoides. The sequence goes on along the minus strand of JBBCBC010000001.1, from coordinate 29,037,106 downwards.
GTCCGAATAGAACCATATGGGCGATTCGCGATTACTCTCTTGGATGTTGGTCCAGGTATTCCCTTGAATGAGGCTTTAACTTGTTTTCCCTTCTGACATGCGGCACATGTCTGATCTTTGGAGAATATCTCATTCGGAAGTCCCTCAACCAAAGGCACCCTAGCTATCTTGTTAAGAGTCTTAAAGTTCAGATGACTCATTCTTTTGTGCCAGAGCCAACTGCTACTTTTGGAACTCTTAACAATTAAGCATTCATTTCTTGGGCAACTGTTCCAATCTGCTGTGTAGATCGTGCCTTTCCTTGAACCAGTTAGCAGGATATGTTGAGTAGCTCGATTCCTTATTGTACACTTGTCGCTCGAGAACTCAACGCTAAATCCGTTGTCATGCGGTGTAATCTTGATAGTAGATTGTGCTTTAATCCTTCGACATACGAGACTCGGTTACTTGTACATCATCATTCTCTAAGGTTCCGAATCCTTTGGTAAAACCAAAGTTATCATCACCGAAGAGTACACGTGGGCCTTCTTGTTCTTTGTAAGAGCTAAGGAGATGTTTGCTTCCAATCATGTGCCTTGAGCATCCACTATCGATGTACCAGATAGTTGCTTGTGCACCTCCTTTGTTGGCCAGTCCCACGCGAACCTCAGATTGGTCTTCCTCCTTGGCCATCAGGCAGATTTCATCGTCATCTGAAGAGAATATCAGATCTTCCTGTTCGAGGAAATCAACAACCTTTCGCTTATCGAACGAAGTCTTCTCTGGATGAGTAGCCAGAATCCTCAGAAGGCAGATAGGAATCATCAATTCCAGATGTGTCAGCGATCATGGCTTTTCTATCTCTGACGCGTTGCTCTCTTTTGTTCCACTTTTCTTCTCTTTCTCTGGGAGTCAGGCCAGGACAATCGGTGCTGTAGTGGCCTGGTTTCTCGCAGTTGAAGCATGATCCTCGATCTACGGGGCGCCTCTGCCCGGGTGAGTCACTCATACGTAGGATCTGTCGGTGACTTCCCTTTTCGATAATGTCGAACACCTTCATCGGATCTGTTATCTCTTCTCTCATCGGCGGATCATCTCTTTTCTTTTTTTCTTCTCTGTGATCTCTTGATCATCGGATCTAGTTCTTTCTAGTGATCCATCGGTTGGCCTCATGTTTCTTACATGCGTCTTGATAGTCTCGTAGAATCTGCGATACTTACCAAGTTGAGTATTTGATCTTTCAAGTTTTCGCAGTAGCGGAAGCGTCTGATTACCTTGACTCATTATGTTTCCAACAGGTTCAGTGGCCTTTGATCTGCTGCTGGTTGCTTTGAATGCAACTGATTTAGATGTTGAGGCTTCAGCAGGCATCTCTTCTTCATCTGCTTGCCCTCTTTCGATTAAATCGAACTCATGGGCTTTAAGGCTTAGGAACAAGCTACTTGGCTTCATCTTGGAAATGTCTTGGCAATCCTTGATTACCGTGACTTTCATGTCCCACTTCTTGGTGAGAGATTTCAGTATCTTGTAATTGATGTCTTTGTCTGACATCTCTCTTCCAAGTTCTCGTAGCTTATTTACTGACATGGTGATCCTCTCATCGAGCTCATTGATGGTCTTGTTGTGCAGCATTTTGAGCTTTTCGACCTTCACCAGTTCAGCTTGTAGTCGGCTGTTTTTGATCTGATCATTTCCTTCGCACATCTCAGCAAGAGTATCCCACATTTGTTTCGCAGTTTTGAGATACTTTATCTTCTCCTTGGTGACTTTATCCATCGTCTTCATGATTATATGCCTGGCGATTGTATCTAGAGTATCTGACTTTTCTTTCTTACGCATCCATCGAAATTTGGGCTTTTTTTTCGTACAAGACTTCCCGGTGCATGATCTGGATCTCCTCCAACTGCTGGGTTGTCATGATATATGATGATGGGTCCTCGTTCAATGACTTCCATCATTCTGCCGCTTATTGATCCCAGATGATTTCACATGTATATAGTCCAATCTGCATACTCATCAATTGAAAACTTAGGCTGATCATGATACATACCAGAGGTATTATCCATGCTGAGTGATTTTGAAAACGAATGAGTTTTGAAAACGGTTTTTCAAGATCTGTTCAAATGACCACAAAGATTCTTCCTCAAGAATCAATGATACTCAAAGCCTGTGGTCTGTAGAACCACTGCTCTAATACCACCTGCAGGTCCCGAACGAGTTTTGTGAGGGTAGAAGTCTAGAGGGGAGGGGTGAATAGACTTCTAAAACTTTTCGTGCGGATCAGGTGTGAATTGAAGATTTCCTGATCAGAGTGCTAGTGTATCAGTTTAGACTGATGTTCAATCTTACTGAGTGCCTGGGGGCAGATCAGTTTGATATCTGTCAGTTTTAACTGAGAGTGCGAAAACTGTTTTTACCCGTGTGAAAAACCAGTTTTATTAATTCAGATTCTTAAGTCAGTTTTCAACCAGCTGACTAAGGTGTCAACCTGATCAGATCAGTTGCTTGGTGCATACTGAGCTTAATTTAGAATATGTATGCGCTTTTAAACTCAGTTGTGTGAATAGTGTAAAGCAATAAGAAAGCAAGTAAATGCACACAAGACTTTTATAGTGGTTCAGATGAAACCCGTCTTACATCCACTCTTCCCTTAACACAGGAGAACCTTAACCGAACTTAACCGAACTTAACCTGCTGGACTTATCTCCCTCACGGGATTGCCGATAGATGTTTACCGAGTTCACGCTCAACAGATGTTTATCGAGTTCACACTCAACCGAACTAGAAATCAGAGAACTAGAATCCCTAGTCTGAAATCTTGCGGTAACAAACTTAACCTAACTTGAGTTTGGGTAAAGAATGTTTGAGGGTTCCAACTGGAAATCTATCCTGGTATTTTTAGGTAGCCAAATGCTAGTGGATAGGATTTCTTGCTAAGACCAATGGGATGAACACTCTAAGAATAATCTTCAAATATGGTATTCTTCCAGCGGAAATTCTGAAGGCTTTTTGCTTCTTGAGAATTTGCGTTAATGTTGTTGTTCCGCTTTGCTCAATTGTTCATGTGAGAATAGTTGGTCTCTTGTCCTCTCTCTTTACGTGGTGTACCCTCTTTCTTCACTTGACGAGCAATCCCATTTTATAGACCTCGAAATCAAAGAGCCGTTGGAGAGCAATTTGAATTTCGGGCTATATTAGGTAGGTTGTAGGATATGATTGTGACGTGCTCCGAATATCAGCGTGGTCGTAGGCATGATTAGCACCGTTTATGTCCGCAGCGTCGAGTCCCGTAATGTCAGCTCTCTTTGTGCACGTGTCGCTTTCTCCTTCGCTTCGCGAGGCGGCACTTCAGTAATTTGTCCGTTAGACGATTCATATTCCTTTTGTAGAAGATTCGTCTTGTCTCGTGTATATTTTTGATTGACGTCAGGTATGAGCTAACTTGATCAAGTAATTAATCAGTCTACCTTGTTGAGTCTTCTGATGTAGATTGTCTTCGCTCAATATGCAGACTCGGCTGATATAGGTCTTCAGGTCTTCTGGTAGTCTTCTGATCTTCAGGTGACTCTGAGCCTCAGTGTCTTCAGTCATACTGAGTCTTCGGGTTTGTTATTGAGTCTTCAGGTTTATCTGAGTCTTCAGGTTCATCTGAGACTTTAGGTTCATCTGAGTCTTAAGTGTCTTCTGTCTTCACCTGATCTTCTGACTTCTTGTCTTCTGATTTGTTCTTAGTCTTCTGATCATCTGACCGTATCTGGGTCATCTGATACTTCGACCTGACCTATACATATTGAGTTCTTCCTCAATATGTGACCTATCTTTTACATCAGCTATCTATACATTTCAGCTGGTCATCTTAATCTGATTCTAAATCATCAGTCAGCTAACAGGTCTGACTGGTCTTATTACAACCTGTTTTGGAACTTCCATCAAAACTAAAATACAGATTTCCCAACAAATTGGAAGTCAGATTCACTAGCATCATGAATGATCTGAATGCTTCTGGGAAAAGATACCCACAAAGAGAAGTGACACTGAAAATTCTTAGAGGATTGTCTAAGAAATGGGATATACATGCTGTGGTGATTGAAAACACCAAGAATATTGACTCTATACCATACCAACAAGTTTTCTCTGAACTGAAAGCTTATGAGTTTGTGATTGATAAGAAAACTAAGAAATCTGATAGCAAAGATGAATCTTCATCTAGCAAGAATGTGGCCTTCAAAACCAAAGAAAAATCTTGTAAAGCTAAAGAGTCTGATAACTAACTTGCTAAAAAATCAAGATGAGCAAGAGGATAAGCTAGTACTGTTGGCAAGGAGGTTTGAAAGACTCAATAGCATATATGGGAAATATAAGAAATACTATAAGAACAACAGATACAGGAACAGGAATAACTCAGAAGCTGAGGATCCACTGAGAAAAGGAAAGACCACAAAGCTGAAGGATCCTCATCCAGAAAGAAGGACTCCAAAACCAAGGAGGAAAGTGATCAGGATGATGATGCCAACAGATGCTATAACTGCCAAAAGAAGGGTCACTTCCAGTATGATTGTCTTGAGCTGAGTGCCAAAGAAAGAAAGGAGAGACAAGCCAAGAGAGACAAAAAGATCTCTATCAAGAAGGCTATGATTGCTGAAGAAGAAGAACAATCTGAAGAATGATCCAGTTCTTCAGAAGAGATATTCTCAGACAGTGACAGTGATGATGTCTGCCTTGTTGCTATTGAGGAGGTAAAATTTTCTATCTCTGTTGTTGCTCCTACACAAGCACCTGAGTTATCAAGTTCATCTGTAACCAGTAACTTTGACCTGGTGGATTCTTTTGAGAATCTCATGAAGGACTATTCTGTGTTACAAGAACTGCTCATAGAAACTCAAGAGCAGAATAAGGAACTGACTGCTGAAAATCTGAGGTGGAAAGACTCTAATACTGCTGAGATCACTTGTCAATTAATGGGAACTACTGATGAACTAGATGTTCTGAAAGTACAACTCTCAAAAAAGGAGAAAGTGATAGAAACCCTGAATGGAAAATTAGAGAAATCCACTGAGGAAAATCAGCTTATCAGGACTGAATTCAATGACCTCTTTGAGAAGCATGAAACTCTAAAGAAAAGTGAGGATAGTGTGCGGAGAAAGTCAACGCTATTGAATTCTGCATCTAAAGCAATAGATGAAATTTAGAGTTATCAAAGACCTGCAACTATAAAGGCTGGATTGGGATATAATCCAGGGGGAACCTCACAAGATCTTCTGAATGCTGCTTCTTCTAGTAGCACTAAGACTGTCTTTGTTAAACCGGTGACATGTACTAATCTTCTTATTGAAGAACAACCCATTGTTTTAGACAACGGTAAAAGACCTATGGTTTCAGAAAAACTGAAGGTTCAGGAAAGAAAGCCCAAACCTCAGGAAAAGGCTAGAAAACCTGAACACTCAGTAGGAAATCCTCAGTCCAGTACTTCAAAGCCTCAGGCTAAGAATACCAACCTAAAGAAATCTACACTGAACCATCAGAGGAATCTTCAGAAGAGAAACACTCAGCAGAGATATTCTCAACTGAAGAGACCAAGTCCTCAGGTTACTGAAAGACCACAATTTAAGTACAGACAACCTAAACCCCACTTGCCGCCTAATTGTAAAGGTTACCTGAACCCAAGTCAGCAGAGACATAGACCAGCTGCACCAAGGCCAAAGCACTGGAATAAGAGGCCTGAACCCAAGAAGAACTCTAAGGCTCATGTTCATGCTAAGTCTGGCACTCATACACAGGGTACTGCGAAGGCACCTAGGTTGGTGAATGTGTATGTAGATGTTTATGGGAGACAAATCAGCCACTCTAAAGTAGTTAGAGTTATCAGGCAGATTTGGGTTCCAAAAGGTACAGCTAACCTGGTAGGACCCTACACCAAATGGGTACCTAAGACCTGATCAGTTTTTCAGGTAAAGGAAAAGGGCACTGAGCTGAACGAAGACAACATAGCCCTGATGGGTGGAAGTGAAGTAGCTCCTGTTGCATGGTATCTGGACAGTGGATGCTCAAGGCACATGACAGGATATAAACATCTACTCACTAACTATGTTGAACAGAAAGGCCCTCGGAATACTTTTGGAGATAATTCCAAAGGACAGACTGAAGGATATGGAACTCTTGAAGTTGATTCTGTTCATATCCATGGTGTTTCATATGTTTCTGGTTTAAAGCATAACTTGCTTTCTATCAGTCAATTCTGTGACAAAGGATTCAATGTTGTGTTCTCAAAGAACTTATGTTATGTGAAAGATAATGCTTCACAACAAATATTACTGACTAGTATAAGAAAAGGGAATGTGTATCTTGCTGATTGGAGATCAACTCCTAAAGATACATGTCTGGTTGCAAAAAGTTCTACTGATACCAGTTGGTTGTGGCACAAAAGACTGAATCACTTAAACTTCAAAACTCTGAACAAACTTGCAAGATTAGCACTTGTGAAGGGGTTACCTAATGAAGTGTTCAGTAAATATCATATATGTGATGCTTGTCAGAAAGGAAAACAAATCAGAGCATCATTAAAAAATAAAGTAGAAGTTTCTACTGACAGAATACTTCAACTGTTACATATGGATCTCTTTGGTCCAGTAACACCTGTGAGTACAAATGACAGGAAATATACACTTGTGGTAGTTGATGACTACTCTAGATACACGTGGGTCATATTCTTACTCAGTAAGAAAGAGACTCAAACAAAACTGCCTGAACTACTGAAAAGACTCAGTACTGAAAAGAACTTGAGTGTGGTCAAAATCAGATCAGATAAAGGCACTGAATTTATCAACCATATTATATCTGATTATTGTGCAGCAAATGGAATAGCTCATGAAACATCATCTGCAAGGACCCCACAACAAAATGGTGTTGCTGAAAGAAGAAATAGGACTCTAAAAGAAGCTGCAAGAACAATGATTGCTGAAGCTGACATTGTTGGGGAATTAATTGCCCGGATCTATTCGGGGTGAATATTTAAATACAAATTTAATTCTAACAATTATTACTAGCATGAATTAATCCTATATTAATTCAATTAATAATACAACAACAAATCATGCATATAAACAATTCACGTAAATCCTACGCATGCGGAATAACTACGGGTTTACGTAAACTAACCTCTCGGAGTGACAACCGTTGAGAAGATGGATCCCGCTCGCACGAACACACCAAAAAACCTTCTCAAGTATTCCCTTATCCTTGTTCAACAATCCGGTGGTAGGAACTCGCGAACAATTTAACAAAAGGAAAAATAAAATTATGCTCGCACGAACACATGGAATTGCACACTCACAATTGAAGTTTTTCGAAAATACACAATCTGTTGACTTTTCAAAATATTTGATATTTTATCGACGCTGATATTTTGCCGAAAAACCAATTTTCGTGCTCTTCTGGGAATGAAACATTCATCCCCTATTTATAATGAGGGGGTGGTTGAAATTTTTGGTGGAAATAAAGATGGGAAAATCTTTTCTTAATCTCCAAGAAATCTTGAATATATCCCATATATTCTTTTCTCCATTTTTAAAATATTCCTAAAAAAATTTCACTTCCTCTTGTTATGGATATTTTCAAAAATAAGGTCCAAGATTTCCAAGATTGGAATCTTCTTGAATCTATGAGATATTCTTGAATTCCAAGAATACATATATTCCATAATATCTTTTCAAGAAAATCAAGAAAATCTTTCCTTCCTTATTTTCTTCATTATTTTCGAAAATTACAAGATAAATAGCCAAGTGGGAGATTTCTTGAATTTAATGAGATAAACTTGTATTCCAAGAATACTTATCCTCATTCCATAACAAAATTCAAAGAAAATCTTTCTCCCTCATTTATTTATCTATTTTTGAAAAATAGGAAAAATAGGCAACAATATTTTATTTAATTTTAAACACCTTTTCAGTTATTGGACATTATGTTTGGGCTACTTGAGGGGCCTTTAGGAGAATTAAGATTGGACCTTCTAATGGACTTTGAATATCTAATATTGAGCCACAATATTATTCAAGCTCATAAATATTAATTAATCCCACTGCATAATTAATATTGCACTATCCATCTTAACCCATATTACTGATAATATGGCTCCCGATTATTATTTCCCGTGTTTAAGATTATCTAGCCCATTAATTAATTCAAGCCACTGAAATAGCTTTCCATTAATTAATATCTTTTGTCCTTGGTCAAGGAACGGTTCAACATTATTATCCATACCGAAAACAAATTTCACTTGCAAGATTTGGTATGATAAATCTTGTTGGGAAATCTGTAATTTAGTTTTGATGGATGTTCCAAAACAGGTTGTAATAGGACCAGTCAGACCTGTTAGCTGACTGATGACTTAGAATCAGATTAAGATGACCAGCTGAAATGTATAGATAGTTGATGTAAAAGATAGGTCACATATTGAGGGGGAACTCAATATGTGTAGGTCAGGTCGAAGTATCAGATGACCCAGATAAGTTCAGATGATCAGAAGACTAAGCACAAATCAGAAGACAAGAAGTCAGAAGATCAGGTGAAGACAAGAAGACACTGAAGACTCAGATGAACCTGAAGACTCGGATGAACCTGAAGACTCAAATAAGCCTGAAGACTCAGATGAACCTGAAGACTCAGATAAACCTGAAGACTCAGTAACAAACCTGAAGACTCAGTATGACTGAATACACTGAGGCTCAGAGACACCTAAAGATCAAAAGACCTGAAGACCTACATTCAGCGGAGTCTGCATATTGAGCTAAGACAATGTGCATCTGAAGACTCAACAAGGTAGACTGATCAGTTACCTGATCAAGTCAGCTCACACCTGGTGACAATCAAAAAGATACACCAGACAAGACGAATCTTCTACAAAAGGAATATCAATCGTCTAACGGACAAATTTCTGAAGTGCCGCCTCGCGAAGCCAAGGAGAATGCGACACGTGCACAAAAAGAGCTGATAATACGGGATACGATGCTGCGAATAAAAATGGCTCTAATCATGCCCACGGCCACGCCGATAATCGAAGCACGTCACAATCATATCCTACAACCTACCTAATATAGCCCGAAATTCAAATTGCTCTCCAACGGCTCTTTGATTTCGAGGTCTATAAAATGGGATCGATCTTCACTTTGAAGAAAGGAGACCAACGTAAGGACCAACAAGTGAGAAACCACATCACATGAACTATTGAGCAAGAGGAACAACAACATTCACGCAAGAAAATTCAAGAAGAATTTCCGCTCAAAGAACACTACTTTTGAAGATTATTCTTAGAGTGTTCATCCCATAGTTCTTAGCAAGAAATCCTATCCACTAGCATTTTGGCTACCTAAAGCACCAGGATAGATTTCTAGTTGGAACCCTCAAACATTCTTCACCCAAACGCAAGTTAGGTTAAGTCTGTAGAGTGAGAACTCATTAAACATCTCGGCCATCCTGAAAAGGATATAAGTCCCGCAGGTTACGTTTGTAGAGTGAGAACTCGATAAACATCTCAGCCATCCTTTTGAAGGATATAAGTCCCGCAGGTTACGTTTGAGTGGGAACTCGGTAAACATCTAAGCCATCCTGAAAAGGATATAAGTCCCGTAGGTTAAGTTTGTAAGAGTGAGAACTCGGTAAACATCTCGGCCATCCCGTGAGGGGTATAAGTCCCACAGGTTAAAGTAGGTTAAGGTTCCCCTGTGTTAAGGGAAGAGTGGACGTAGGACGGGTTTCATCTGAACCACTATAAAAAGTCTTGTGTGCATTTATTTGCTTTCTTATTGCTTTACATAAGTCACACAACTGAGTTTAAAACAGCATACATATTCTAAGTTAAGCTCAGTCTGCACCAAGCAACTGATCTGATCAGATTGACACCTTAGTCAACTGGTTGAAAACTGACTTAAGAATCTGATTGATAAAACTGGTTTTTCACACGGATAAAAACAAGCTTCCGCACCACTCAGTTAAACTGACAGATATCAAACTGATTTGCTCTCAGGTACTCAGTAAGATTAAACATCAGTCTAAACTGATACACTAGCACTCTGATCGGGTAATCTGCAGTTCACACCTGATCCGCACAAAAAGTTTCAGAAGTCTATTCACCCCTCCCCTCTAGACTTCAACCCTCACAAAACCCGTTCGGGACCTACAAGTGGTATCAGAGCAGTGGTTCTACAGACCACTTGGCTTTGAGTATCATCGATTCTTGAGGAAGAATCTTTGTGGTCATTTGAACAGATCTTTAAAAATCGTTTTCAAAACTCATTCGTTTTCAAAATCTCTCAGCATGGATAATACCTCTGGTATGTATCATGATTTGCCTAAGTTTTCAATTGATGAGTATGCAGATTGGGCTATATATATGTGCAACCATCTAGGATCGATAAGCGGCAGAATGATGGAAGTCATTGAACGAGGACCCATCATCATATATCACGACAACCCAGCAGTTGGAGGAGATCCAGATTTTGCCACGGGAAGTCTTGTACGAAAAAGCCCAGCCCTAATGGATGCAGAAGAAAGAAAGTTGTATACTCTAGATACAATCGCCAGACATATAATCATGAAGACGATGGATAAAGTCACCAAGGAGAAGATAAAGTATCTCAAAACCGCGAAAGCAATGTGGGATACTCTTGCTGAGATATGCGAAGGAATGATTAGATCAAAGACAGCCGACTACAAGCTGATTTGGTGAAGTTCGAAAAGCTAAAGATATTGCCCAACGAGACCATCAACGAGCTCGATGGAAGGATCACCATGTTAGTAAATAAGCTACGAGAACTTGGTAGAGAGTTGTCAGACAAAGATATCAACTACAAGATCTTAAGATCTCTCACCAAGAAATGGGACATGAAAGTCACGGTAATCAAGGATTGCCAAGACATTTCAAAGATGAAGCCGAGTAGCTTGTTCCTAAGCCTTAAAGCTCACGAGTTTGATTTAATCGAAAGAGGACAAGCAGACGAAGATGAGACGCCTGCTGAAGCCTCAACGTCTAAATCAGTTGCGTTTAAAGCAACCAGCAGCAGATCGAAGGCCACTGAACCTGTTGGAAACATAATGAGTCAAGCAGAACAGATCGCTCTTCTTACCAGGAAACTTGAAAGAACAAATACTCAGCTTGGTAAGTATCGGAGATTCTACAGTGACTATCAAAGAAACAGGAGGCCAATTGACAGATCACGAGAAAGAACCAGATCTGATGATCGAAGAGATCACAGAGAAGAAAAGAAAAGAGATGATCTGACAGAAGAGAGAAGAGATAACAGATCTGACAGAAGGAGCTCAGACTACCACCAGAAAGGGAAGTCACCTGACAGATCCTACAGATAGAGTGACTCACCCGGCAGAGGAAGTTCAGTAGATCGAGGATCATGCTTCAACTGCGAGAAACCAGGTCACTACAGCACCGACTGCCCTGACCTGACTCCCAGAGAAAGGGAAGAGAAACAGAACAAAAGAGAGCAACGCCTCAGAGATAGGAAAGCCCTGGTCGCTGACACATCTGGAATTGATGATTCCTATCTGCCTTCTGAGGACCTGGCTACTCATCTGTAGAAGACTTCTGTCTGATAAGTAGTGTTGTTGACTTCCACGAGCATGAAGATCTGATATTCTCTTCAGATGACGATGAAGTCTGCCTGATGGCCAAGGAAGACCAATCTGAGGTAACCTCCAAACCTTCAGCTTTTTCTATTTCCACACCTGCTATTATTAGCACACCTGCTGGAGAGATTAACTTGCAGCTCTACTCTGAGCAATTGCTTGATGATCTCTCTGATACAGTAGACACTTATACAATAATGGAAGCTGAAAATGACAAGCTAAGGATCATAAATAATCAGCTTGTTAAAGAGAACGTTCTCAGTAAAGCTACTGAACTGAAATCCGCTGAAACTTCTCAGAAGGTAACTGAGGAACTTAACATTCTGAAAGTTAAAACTTCTGATCAGGAGAAGCAGATCAAAGATCAGCTAGCAATCAACAAATAGCAAGCTGATGATTTCAAAATCCTTCAAGCTAAATTTGATGAGCTATTCCGACTACATGAGAGTCTAAAATCTACTGAGGATAGTTTGCGCAAGAAAATAGAGGTTTTCACGAAGTCATCTAAAACCGTTCAAGAAATGAACACCTATTTTCGAACGCCGACTAACAAAAAGGGAATTGGGTATGAGAACCCTTCTATATCCTCAAAAGCCCCGTTTGATTCACTTTAGAAGGGTGTAATCAAACGAGTCTCTGACAAAGATACACTAAAAGCTAAACTTGTATCTGATAAGGGAAAAAGACCTGCTGAGCAAGTAAGGCAGGTGCCTAATCAGAAAGGGAACAGAAATGGACCCCAACTGATAAAGCATCAGCCGAGGAATCAACAGAAGAACCCAGTTCTTCTGAAGAAACCTCAACCTGATCAGCAGATTAAGTATCAGAAGAGACAACCTATAAGAAGAAAATCTAATCTGAGACCCAATCAAGGTCAGCTGCCTAATAAGCAAGCTATAGGTAAACTGCAAAGACCACCTATGCCAAAAAGATATGAATCTTTTGATGGTAGCAGTCGTACCTACCCTTATAACCAGAGATCTAGGGCTACTGCACCTGAGCCACACTGGATTAAAAGAAGACAAAATATAAAGAAAATTCCCAAGTCTTCTAAGTCACCCAAGGCTCACACGAATAATTATACTAATCAGAAAGCATATAAAGAGACGTATGATTATGTTGATATGTATGGGAGAAAAATCAGACCTTCTAATCTATCAGATTTTCATAGAAGTGCTCTGTTTGTGTGGATCCCTAAATCCACCACTAACCCCCCAGGACCCAATTTCAAAGGGGTACCTAAAGCCTGATTTGATTGCAGGTTCGCGTGGGACTGGCCAACAAAGGAGGTGCACAAGAAACTATCTGGTACATCGATAGTGGATGCTCAAGGCACATGACTGGAAGCAAACATCTCCTTAGCTCTTACAAAGAACAAGAAGGCCCACGTGTACTCTTCGGTGATGATAACTTTGGTTTTACCAAAGGATTTGGAACCTTAGAGAATGATGATGTACAAGTAACTGGAGTCTCGTATGTCGAAGGATTAAAGCACAATCTACTATCAGTATCACAATTCTTGGACAACGGATTCAGCGTTGAGTTCTCGAGCGACAAGTGTACGATAAGGAATCGAGCCACTCAACAAATCTTGCTAACTGGTTCAAGGAAAGAGACGATCTACACAACAGATTGGAACAGTTGTCCAAGGAATGCATGCTTAATTGTTAAGAGTTCCAAAAGTAGCAGTTGGCTCTGGCACAAAAGAATGAGTCATCTGAACTTTAAGACTCTTAACAAGATAGCTAGGGTGCCTTTGGTTGAGGGACTTCCGAATGAGGTATTCTCAAAGGATCAGACATGTGCCGCATGTCAGAAGGGAAAACAAGTTAAAGCCTCATTCAAGGGAATACCTGGACCAGCATCCAGTAGAGTACTACAACTGCTTCATATGGATCTATTCGGACCAGTTACACCAGTCAGTCTCAGTGGACGCAAATATACTCTAGTAATCGTGGATGATTATTCCAAGTTTACTTGGGTTGTATTCTTATACAAGAAAAATGAGACAACGACAAAGATACCCGAGCTGCTCAAGAAGCTACAAAACTAGAAGGGTGTCAGCATAGTAAAAATCAGATCAGATAAAGGTACAGAGTTCCTGAATTCCTTTATTACTGATTTTTGCACTGAGTTTGGTATACAGCATGAGACGTCAGCTGCAAGAACGCCACAACAAAATAGAGTAGCAGAACGGAGAAATAGAACTCTCAAGGAAGCTGCTCGCACTATGTTAGCTGAACATGCTACACCAAGCCGTTTCTGGGCAGAAGCAATCAACATTGCATGCCATACTCAGAACAGATGTTCTCTAACTAAGACTCACTTCAAAACACCTTATGAATTGTGGAAGGACAGAAAACCTCGTGTTTCATACTTCCATGTTTTTGGGTGCAAGTGCTTCATTCACAACAATGGGAAAAGTCAGTTGAAGACTTTTGAGGCCAAGTCAGATAAGGGTATATTCTTAGGACATTCCTCATCCAGCAAGGCTTTCAGAGTTTACAAAAAACGAACTCTAGTTGTGGAAGAAACACCTCATGTGGTCTTTGATGAGACATCTTCTGAACAAGAGAAAGCTGCCACAGAACAAGCCGTACCAGATCAACAGCTACCTGACATGCAGAAAATGGATCAGCTAAGCATCAAGGAGAAAGAACCTGAACAAGTAACAGTGCACATCCCAGAACTTGATCTTACTGATTCAACAGGTCAATCAGACCCAAAGGTACGCACAACTGTCAGTGAAGAAGTTGTTACTTCTGAGACAGTATCAACAGAATCATCTGGTTCAGGGGGAACTCCTGAAGTTCCTACGAACAGACATCAGCACATGATGAGTCCAACATCAGCTGAGATATGTTCTTATCAAGTGGATCATAATTCCGCACCACTCCCAATCACTAGTAATGAACTGTCAGATATGGATGATGTTCTCCAAACATACGCACATCAGAACAGAAGGACCTGGATTACCAGTCATCCAACTGATCTGATTATCGGAGACCCATCTGATAGAGTCAAAACTAGGCATCCGATTGGTGAAAGTGCCATGTACTGTTGTTATCTGTCTTTGAAGGAACCAACTACAGTAGAGGAAGCTCTACAAGACTCAAGCTGGATTCTAGCCATGCAGGAGGAGCTGGAACAGTTTGAGAGGAATCAAGTTTGGAAATTGGTGGACAGACCAACTCATCAAGACGTAATTGGCACGAAGTGGGTATTCAAGAACAAGAGAGATGAGAAAAATGTCATAACCAGGAATAAGGCAAGACTTGTTGCTAAGGGGTATTCACAATAAGAAGGAATTGATTATGATGAGACCTTTGCACCAGTCGCACGCCTATAAGCCATTCAGCTGTTTCTGGCATATGCTTCCCACAGAGGGTTCACTGTGTATCAGATGGATGTAAAGAGTGCATTCTTAAACGGGGTACTAGCAGAGGAAGTTTATGTCGAACAACCTCCAGGCTTTGAAAAAGGCAACCAAGTGTACCGTTTAAGGAAAGCTCTTTACGGCCTGAAACAAGCTCCTCGAGCTTGGTATGATACACTCTCTCAGTTCTTGATAGACAGAGAGTTCACTAAAGGAAAAGTGGACAGAACCTTATTCAGAATAGAAGATGGAGAAGATATTCTGATGGTTCAGATTTATGTGGACGACATCATCTTCGGATCTCCCAACAAGAAGCTATGTGAGAAGTTTAGCAAGTTGATGCAAGGGAAGTTCGAGATGTCCATGATGGGTCAGATGAATTACTTTCTGGGTTTACAAGTCAAGCAGTGTACAGAAGGGATATTCATCTGCCAGACGAAATACACAAGGAATCTACTGGCAAAGTTTGGAGTTCAACATTGCAAGGAAGCCAGAATTCCCATGATAATCGGGTTCAAGATGGATCCAGATGAAGATGGTCAGAAAACGAATCAGAAAGAGTATAGAGCTCTGATTGGATCACTACTATACCTGCTGCCAGCAGACCAGACATTACTTTTGCGGTAGGTGTATATGCCAGATTTCAAGCAAATCCAATGCAAAGCCACCTAGAAGCAGCTAAGCGGATTCTCAAGTATCTGAAGGGGACTAAACATTGGCTTAGGCGTGTTACAGTTCTATCTCGAAAAACTTGCGAGGAATAACCAGAAACAGAAATCCAAAAATATCTTATTATAATCTGTTGAAAACTGTCGAGCTATTATAGAATTTTGATAGTCAAGCTAAAAGGTAGACTCTTTATTTGGCCTTTACTGATAGTACTTCTTCAAGTGGGCTGCGTTCCATGGATACTGCGTCGGTGTGCCGTCTGGGTCTTCGATCTCGTATGCCCCATTTGCTAAGCATCTGGATATTCTGAACGGGCCCTCCCGGGTGGGGCCGAAAGTCCCTTTGGGTACCCCAAGTACCTTTTTTAGGACGAGATCGCCTTTTTTGAACTGTCGGAGCTTGACCTTTGAGTTGTAGTATTTTTTTGATTGTCGCTTGTAAGAGGCGTTTCTCAGGTTAGCCTCCATCCTTTTTTCTTCCAGTAGGTCCAAATTAGTTGTCATAGTCGTGTCGTTGCTGCTTGAGGCTTCGTTGCTTGTTCGGTGGCTTGGTACGGGAATTTCAGCTGGGATTACTGCCTCTGCTCCGAATGAGAGGGAGTAAGGTGTCTCTCCTGTGGAAGTTCTGTAGTTCGCTTGCCCATCTACCCTTCCCCCCTTCAAGTCGCTCTTTAAGCCCATGTTTGATAATTTTGTTGATTGCTTCGACTTGCCCATTGGATTGGCGGTGGTAGGGGGTGGAAAAAAGCTTAGCTATCTTCCATTTCCTGAAGAATGCGTCGACCTTGAGCCCGTCGAACTACTTTCCATTATCGGATACGATTGCTTGGGGGAGACCGAAGCAACAAATGATGTTTTTCCATATGAACTTTATTACGCTGTCCTGGTCGATCTTAGCGAGGACCTCGGCTTCTGCCCACTTTGTGAAGTAATCGACCGCGACGAGGGTGAAACGTACAGTCTCTGGAGCGGTGGGTAGGGGCCCGATGATGTCGATTCCCCACTTTGTGAACGGCCATGGGCTCAAGATGCTCGTTAACTCTTCTGGGGACACCTTGATTGAGGGGGCAAATATTTGGCAGCGGTGACACACCCTCGCGTATTCGAGGGCGTTCCTTCTTAAAGTCGGCCATAAGTATCCCTGTTAGATGGTTTTATGTGCCAGGGATTGGCCTCCCACGTGATTTTCGCAAGTACCCTCGTGGATTTCCTTCAAGATGGTTTGCCCCTCCGTGTTTGTTACACATTTGAGTAAGGGGATGCTGAAGCCTCGCTTGTATAAATGATTATTGACCATCACATACCTCGCCGCTCACATCTGTAGTCACCTGGCATCGACCTTGCTGTCAGTTAAAGCCCCTATTCTCAGAAATTTGATTATCGGAGTCCTCCAGTCCTCGTGGTCAATCTCCATTGGGTCTGTACTGGCGACCAGTGGGTTCATAGTGGACGGGAAAGTTAGCTTTGTGATGGTGACATCTTTCATGTCTGCCGGTCCTTCTGATGTTGCTAACCTAGCCAAGGCGTCCGCTTGGGAGTTTGCATTCCTTGGTACCAGTTCTACATAGACTTGTCGAACTTTTTGAGCAGGACGCGGACGACTTTCTGGTAGGCGGTCATCCGGCCGCATCGGGCTTCATACTCCCCTGATACTTGACATACGACCAGTTGCGAGTCCATATGTATCTTCAGTCTTTTAACTCCCATTGCCATTGCCATCTCCAGCCCTCCAATTAAGGCTTCGTACTCGGCCTCGTTATTAGTGGCCTGGAAGTCGAACACGATGGCCGTCTGGAAGGAATGTCCATCTGGGCTAGTCAGGAATATGCCCGCCCCAGCTCGGGTTTGGGTGGCTGACCCATCCACATAGAGTTCCCATGGTGGGCTTGTCGATGTTTTTTGCGTGGTAGTTGGGAAAGTGAGCTCCACCACGAAATCTGCTAAAGCATGTACCTTGATGGCCATTTGCGGGGCGTATGTGACCCCGAACTGCCCGATCTCGATCGCCTATTTAATGCAGTGACCAGCCGTGTTAGGGCATTGGAGCACGTTTCTTAAGGGTAGTGAGGTCAACACCTCCACCTGATGGTCGAAAAAATACGGTCGTAATTTTCTTA
The DNA here is from genome assembly GCA_037126765.1 of Stenogyne calaminthoides. Lineage (NCBI taxonomy): Eukaryota > Viridiplantae > Streptophyta > Magnoliopsida > Lamiales > Lamiaceae > Stenogyne > Stenogyne calaminthoides. Next base: position 29,019,335 of record JBBCBC010000001.1, on the reverse strand, counting down.
CGCTCATTACTAGGGCGTATGCAAGTTTCTCTAGTGGCGGATACCTTTGCTCAGCTTCGTTCAGTGCCTGGCTCACGTAGTAGATAGGTAGGCAGTCCTGTCCCTCTTTCCGAACCAGGACCGAGCTTAGGGCTATTTCAGATGCGGTCAAATAGAGGAAGAGCTTCTCCTTGGGGGCAGGCTTAGCCAATGTTTTAGGGTCAGCGAGGTACTTCTTGATCCCATCCAAGGCTGCCTGGGCCTCCTCTGTCCATTGAAAATCATTTTTAGATCTCTTGAGTATGTCGAAGAAAGGTTTGCACATGTCTCCCATGTGCGAGATGAATCTGCTGAGAGCTGCTAGGCTTCCCGCGAGCCTTTGGACCTCCTTTGGGTTTCGGGGGCTACCCATATCCAGTATTGTCCTGATCTTTGATGGGTTGGCCTCTATCCCCCGTTTGCTGACCAAGTAGTCGAGGAACTTGCCGGACTCGACCCCGAAGTTGCACTTCTTAGGGTTCAGTTTCATGTTGTATTTCCTCAGTACGGTGAATGCTCTGGCGAGGTCGCTAAGGTGGTCTTCCTTCTTCAGACTTTTGACGACTATGTCATCTATGTACACCTCCATGGATTTCCTCATTTCCTCCGTGAACATTTGGTTTACCAGGCGCTGATACGTTGCCCCGACATTTTTGAGGCCGAAGGGCATTCTCTTCCAGCAGTATACGTTCTTCTCGGTGAGAAAAGAGGTATGTTGTTGGTCGTCCTCGTGCATGGATAATTGATGGTACCCTGAAAATGCGTCCATGAAGGACATTATTTCGTGCCTGGCTGTGTTGTCGATCAGATGGTCGATATGAGGCATAGGAAAAAAATCCTTGGGGCATGCCTCGTTCAGATCGGTGAAGTCGATGCACAACCTCCATGCCCCGTTAGCTTTCTTGACCAGGATGGCGTTGGAGACCCATTGGGGTTGGTCGGCTTGCATGATTAACTCGTTGTCGAGCAGCTTCTTCACTATCTTCGGCCAGTGCGGCATATTTTTCTGGTCCGAACTTTCTCCTTTTTTGCGCGACTGGTTTCCTATTGGGGTCGATGTTAAGGTGATGGCAGGCAACCTTGGGGTCGATTCCCACCATGTCCCTATGGGACCAGGCGAACACGTCCAGATTTTCTTTGAGGAAATCGACCAGCTGCCCTCTCAGTTCAGGGGAGATTTTAGAGCCGATTATAACTTCCAGGTCCTATCAGGTTGGGTCTACGTTGACCCTTTCAAGTTCCTCGTCCAGTGTCGCACGATCTTGGTCTTTCTTGGGATCGTCAATTGCACCTTGGATGATGAACTCACTTGGCTCGGGTCCAAGTCTTGGATCGAAATCCTCGATTGTTTGTTCATTTTGGTCAATTTCCATTGGATCAGTTAGGTTCGTTAGGTTCTTTGTGATTTTTTGCATGCTATAATTTAAATGGGGCCAGATATAAATAGAACATCCTCTTGCATCCAACTGATCGCCCTTAACGGTGCAGACCACCCCATCTAAAGTGGGGAATTTTACACAGAAATAATAAGTGGAGGACGCAGCCTCGAATTCTTATTCAAAATGCCTGCCGAGGAACCCGTTGAAGGTCGACGGCAGGTCTATTACAAGGAAATCACAAAGTTTGGTGGCACTAATGGCCTTGTCTACTGAGGAAATTAGCCCTAATGGAGTATGATCCCGAGGGGCCTCACAGTTGCGTCGCCAAATCCTTTCACCAGGTGCTCGCTCGGCTCAAGGTAGCCGTGGTAATCGCCGAGCTCGTCAAAAGTCCTTTTGAATAGCATGTTGCAGAATGCCCCGCTATCTACGAGTAGTCGTTTGACCATTACTCCCATTATCCTTGCCGATATGACTAGGGGGTCGGAGTTTGGATATACGACTCCCATCTTGTCCTGTTCGCCAAATGGATTCGATTGTTCTCTTATTCGGTCGCATTAACGGGCAGACATGACTTTATTGCACTGAAAATTTCTCTCTGCTCAGCCTTCTGACGTCTTTTTGTTAGCGACGTTGATGCGGACAGGCCCCTCACTGTCCCGAGGGGCGACAAGGTGTGAATGACTCTTTCCCTGTCGTGCTCCGGCATGGGGGGCACTTGTCGGCCGTTCCTCCGCCCAACTTATTTTCCGTTGTCCTCGGGTAGGGGTGGTGCGGCGTTGTGTGCTTGTTTAACTTTGTGCTGAGGCTGCCTAAAGTGCTCGTCCAGCATCTCGTCTTCGTAAAGTTTCAAGAGATACCTCAGGAGGTCGCGACACTCGCTAGTGTTGTGGCCGACTACCTCATGGTAGTGGCAATATTTCCCCGGGCTCTGCCTGCCGTCACTTTTTATGATCGGGCGAGGATCACTGAGTAGTCTCTTATCCTTGATCTGAGTGAATATGTATCCGGGCGAGACACCAAAAGCATATATTAGCTTGACCGCCACCGACTCATCAAATGGCTTAAAATTTCCTGGGGTCTTATATTGCCTCAGCTTCTTGCCTGCTTTTGGTGGTATGGGCTTTATTTCTTCTCCCATTCTGGCCGCCAGTAGTTCCATGGTGTTGATGATATCGCTTACGCGGGTCCTAAACTCAGCGTAATTCACCGGATAGTTGGCGATAACGTTTCTCCACAATTTCGTACCCTTTTTTAGCCCGGCGATCGCCCCTAATAGCTTGGCTTCGTCGCCCACTGGTTCGCAGTCCAGGATGAGGTGGTCAAACCTTTCGAGGTAAGCCCTATCCATCTCATCGTTACCTTGCTCAATGTTTGACAGCAACTGTTTTCCCGCGGGACTGGGGGCCATGGCCGCGAAGTGTTCCATGAAGAGCCGACTTAGTTGCTCGAAGGAGTTGATGGATTGAGGGGTGATAGATGTGTACCATTTATGCGCATGCTCCGTCAGGGTGGGGGGAACAATCAGCACATGGTCGTATCAGAGGCCCCTACGGATGTCATGTATGAATTATACTTGGCGAGGTGCGTCCTTGGATCAGAATCCCCCCCATATCGATCAACTGACGCGGTGTTGATCTTGGCCTGAGTGGGGGCGGCGGCTACGGCTACCCCAAGTGGCGACACCGGAATCGCCAAGTTGCCCCCCTGTCCGCCTGGGGCCGGCTGGTTGTCCATTCTCTCCTGGAGGGCTCTGACAGTCTGCCTCAGGGTGGTGAGCTCAGCTTCGTGCTGGGCCGCCAGAGCACGTTCAGCACGATGATCGCTGGAGGATGCGTGGTTCGTTCCTGTATTTCTTTTGTTGGTCGCCTGCTTCGAACACGACCATCTGATGGGAGTTGGCCTCATCTTCTACGTGGGTGTGCTTATTCTGCGCCCAGTGCCTACCCAGGCGATCAAAGACCGAGTTCGGTGCCTGGTTATCTCCTAATCGGTGAAAAACCGAGACTTCTCGTCCATCTGTACTGCAAGCTCTGTTCATCGCTCCTTTTTGGGGAGGGTTGGCCTTTGCGGCCGAGAATGCCCGGTTGAGGCCAAGCTGTCCTCCTAGTTGGACTTTTTCCCTGGTGTTCCCTCCGGGGCTGGCAGCTTTGACGATAGGCTGCTGGTCATCGCCCTCGCCAAAGTCCAGGTTACGCTTGCGTAGATAGATCCAGGCGCTCTTCATCTCTTCGGGAGTCTTGAATACTTGAGCCCAGTTTTGCTCATCAGCAGTTTGCTCCTGTAGGGGCCTCGATTCGGAGGATAGGGACGTCTCCGCCCCATCGCGTGGATCGGTTTCGAGGCCGGTCATTGGGATATCATTTTGTTCCATTGGTCCTCGTGAGTTCTTAATTTTTTGCGGGACTGGTTGCGTTAGTTTCCCACATACTGCGCCAAATTGTTATAGCCGGAATATATGCCGGCGTAAGAACAATCACTCACACTGAGCACATTGAACACATATACGGACAAAGAGAGATTTGGTGACCCGGTTCGCCAAATATGACTACGTCCGGGGGCAATACCAAGCCAGGAGTTTATATTAATATTTCTGCCTAAGAACTAAAATTTTCCTCCCTTTACAATGAGTGATACAACTTGTATTTATAGGCTACAAGTAGGTTAATCTTCTTCATGGGCCGGATAATCTCGGCCTTCTAGGGTTTCCCGCCCGTAAGACAACAGATTCCTGCCTTTCCGGCGCCGATTTCGCCCGCAGCTGGAACTTCCCCCATTATGCCCCAAATATCCGCCTCCATAAATATCATGCGATCTCATGCCATAACTAAAACCGCTTTTCTTGGGAAAGTTGCTGGGCGGGGGGCGACCAGGTAAAGATGGTCGCCCCGGGTTGCTCGCTATAACTTGGTTGCCGCCTCCGGTGGTCACCCTGGAGTGATCGCCCCGTCGTGGCGAGGCCACAACAAAACTGCTACTTGCCTATTGTCCAGAAAATTAGCCAAAAATAACCATTTTTCTCGAGATTTTCTTTAAATCTCAAAATAAATCTCAACCATTCATCGTATTATCGAGATTTAATCACAACCATTGATCTTTATTTCAAAGATCATATATAAACCAACTGTTAGTCCTCATTCGTTTATTTCTCACAATTAAACGATCCGAATTCTCAAATCCTTAAACCTTCAAAATCTTCAAACCCTTCATATACACTACCCAGAAATCATCTCGCAATGGAGTTTCCAAGTTATGCCATGATTAAGAATCTCGCCAAGATAGAGAAACCTTATTTCGAACATGTGGTGGCAATGTTCGACAATAAAGCGACCACGGTAGAGGAAGAAGCTCTTAATATGCTTCGGATGGCCCGCTTATCAAATCTGGTAAGCAATATGCCAGAGTTGGAACTTACCCAGGAGGTGCTATTGTTTGTGGTCAATCTACGTGAGGGAGAACAAGGGGGACTGGTGTCGCAGTTGAGTTTCGGTACTTATGTGAAGTCCAGGGCAGAGGTGGTTCGCACTATTGAGGTATCTCTATCTTTAAAAGACATAAATGTTGGTTATGAATTAAATGATAGAGGAGAAGATCCTGCTCAATACATGGCTGGACGTGAGCAAGAAATTTTGGACAGATTTACGGAGACTAAAGCTGAGTTGAAAGGTGCTTTTCACAAAAGGTGTTTGAAACCCAAATACCGGGTTTTAATTGACATTGTTGCAAAGTGCTTGATGAGCACTTCAGGAAGTCTAGAGCAGGTGAGTAGGAATAAGTTAAGGCTCATGCCTGCGATAGAGGATTCACCCTCTATAGACTTCAACCGGCTAAAATTCTTGGTGGAATGCATCCTTCATCAGAGTCAGAAGCTGAAGTATGCCAAAGGGGCATTCACAAAGAATGGGAAAATTCTGTTTGTGACTAAGATCAGTTATTCGATCGAAACTCTGTCCCGGTAAGAAATGTTTTTAATGGGCGGCTTCGAGTTTTCAAGAACCCGCATCAGGTTCAAGAAGCCCAAAGTCCAGAAGAAGAAGGCAACAAGCTAGGGCTCGATGGTTCAGGAGGAACCTGAGGATCAGGACGATTCTAGTTCTGATCAGGATGATGTTGTGATTGCTGAGGTTGTCCAGAAACCTGTCAGGACAGCATCAGTAAAACATCCTGAGGCTTCAGGACAGGAAGAGAGGAAGAAAAAATCCCTTGATTAATTTATTGAGGGTAAAGAGGGAGACCGGAGAGAAGTTGAAAACAAAGGCATTGGCTCCTCAGAAATGAAAAGGACTTCAAATTATAGCCGAGAAAGAGGCCAGTGAAGTTTAAGAAATTCATACTGAGGCCCAGCAAGGGATGAAATTTCAACTACAGATGCTTGCTCAAGTGGTGAAGAACGTTCAGGAGCAGGAAACTGAAGAAAATATATTCTCAGAGGTACTTGAAACTTCCCTGCGCACTGATAAAATGTCTCAGGAAATTTTCAAGGGACCTCAGGAGCAGACAGAATCTCAGGATCTGCTGAGTTTAGATACTCTCCTGAAAGAACCATTCCTTCATCCTTCTGCACTATAACTCATCGAATCAGAGCCTGATGCTCCTGAGAGTCCTGAATTGAAGAAGGGCGAAGCAGAAGAAACTGAATGGCGAAGCAAGGGGGAACGGTTCATCCTGGACAGATACCCTGAGCAGAACTCATATCCTGACCTTCAGGATCTTTTCTTCAGGCTCAGGACAACGATCTATATCCAGAACCAGACACTCCCGAAGATGTTGAACATAGCCTCCTTCATGGGAGAGGATTGGTGGAGTGTTGAGACTGCTACTTTGACAGAGTTCTCCGGTTTCAGAAAGACAAAACTTAGGATGAAAGTTGATGATTTTGATGAGCTTGTGAAAAGGAAGGTGGCTGAGAAGAGAAATGTTGAGGCTGGTGAATCCAGTTCTCATAATCAGGAAGGAGAAGGGGATCAGGGAGGAGAAGGAGGAAAAAAACTGAACAGGAGAAACAAGTTGAGAGAGAAATAGAGAAAGAAATTCAAGCTGAACAACCTGATGTCAGACAACCTCTGACTGAAGTTAGCACTCTTCAGGTACCTTTTGGCACTATTGTACATTATGCCGAAGTTACTGAAGTACCTAGCTTTAAATTTGATGTTTATGATATGTAGACCGAGGCTCGTTTGGTGCACCCAGCTCAGATGGAGACTGCTGTACAAACTCCAGTGATTGACTTAACTCCAATTCTGGATGGGCTGAAGAAGATAGAGCCAGTCTTAGAGAAGATGATTCAGATGGAGGAAACATTGGCAAGTAAATCTCAAAAGTTAGAAAATCTGAGCTCATCATCTAACATGCTGCAAATTCAAATTACACTCTCAGATAAGATGATTGTACTTGATGAGAAAATTGATGGAGTAAGGACAGAGCTCAATGCAAACATGGAGCAGAGGTACCAGGACATAACTGCATATCTTGAGGCCAAGCTGGTTGAGAAGAATGAGCAACTAATTAAATAAGTTGTTGAGGAAATGAGCACCCTGCTCATGACCAAGATGACAGAGATGATGCACGATGCCTTCTCAACACAGTTTGCTCCACTTTCAGAAGAATTTTCAATGGCCAATAACTACATGATGAGGCTGGAAGATGAGCATGATCAGCTGGCTGGGGAAGTTCGCAATTTAGGCAAAGAACAGTACTATATGGATACTGCATTGTCCCAACTTCTCCCAAGATATGATGCCAAAAAGGGGGAAAGACCAAGTTCAAAAGGACAATTGGATAATTTGTTGGCGCAGACCTTGGAGAAGAAGGCCCAAAGAGAAGTTGAAGCATAGAAAATCTTGGATGCCCTGAGTGAGATTGAAGCCACTGAGAAACTGAAGTTCAAAGAAGTTGGAAAACCTGGCCTCACTCAGACATCAGAACATATTGCTCAGGAAATATTAGAAGAAAAAATGATTGAAAGGAGGAGGATTGAAACAAACAAGGCTGGTGAAACCCAGGCTAGACCAGAAAAGAGGAAGGCTGTAGCCTTCGTTGAGCCAGAGAATAAGAAGAGAGCAAAGGTAACAAAGCCTATTCAAAGGAAGCTTGTGGTTGATTTTGATGAATCTGAGGAAGAACCTGAGGAAGCTGAGCCTGATACACAACTAGAGACCTTCGATACAAAGAAGACTCTGAAAGCCCTGCAAATTGAAAAGGAGAAAGGAACTACTGCTTCAGTATCTGGTGCTCCATTGATTAAGAAGAAAAAGGAAGAAGAGCAGAACATGAGGGGTGTATTCAGGAAATTCATTGGCAAGAGGAGAGGCACTGCGAAAACTCAGAAATGGCCGTACATTGACAAGTGGATGCCTATCCAGATCAATGATGCATGGGAAGAGATAAAGAGAACCTTCTGGTTCTACTACGAAATTCTGAGGGAATGAAGATGGAGCAACTCAGACAAGAATGAGGCATTCATTGAATATCTACTGACATTCTATCCTGAGTATCTGGCAAAATGGATCAACTTGGCAGATGAGAACAATACTCAAATTGTAGCTCCAGGGCCATACATGTACCCAGCTCCAAGGTTTGAGAATGGCTATGTAAATAAGGCTGACATCTCTCAAGAAATTGCTCAGTATGCCCTCCAGCTATGTCTTACAGGAAACAACCCAGAGATCATCAAGGAAAGGGATGAATTGAAGAAAAGATACTTTGGGATGTTCAACCTTGAAGTCCCTGAAGATGAGATTGAAGAAGATTGAAGATTAGACATCCTTTTGCTATGTATCTATCTTTTATTACTTTCATTGTACAATGTAATTCTCATCCTTCATCAATGAAAAGTTTATCTTTTGTGATTGAATAAGATTATATCTCATTATCTTTTTACATATTCTTACTTATCTGATATGCCATTTGAATGTAACAGATAACTGAAACCTGAGAGATAGATTAAGTTTTTTTTTAATGTAACAAGATGGTTTTGGCATCATCAAAAAGTGAGAAATTGTTGGGAGATGAATTTAAATAAAGATTTTGATTAGATCCCAAAACCCCTGAGTATGACATGCTCAGGATATCTTGGTAGTATAGAATCAGGATCAGGTTTGAATAAAAATTAGGACTCAGGATTATCTGCATCGTGTATAGTCAGCAGGTATAAATCAGGGAGAAATATGTTTCTCATCATAGCAAAAGATCCTGGAGACTCAGAAGACTCAGAAGAATCCTGAAGAGCGAAGAAATCCTGAAAGACTGAAGATCCTAAAGACTGTTTGTGTACTGAACAAAAAGGACCTTGAACCACTATTTTAAATGAAATAGTGATTATGTTCATTCCTAGTACAAACAAACAGAATGTTAGACATTTGTGGACATTAAGGAACATATCAGCTCAGAAAGGTCAACCTAAATAAAGTCGTTTGTTTGTCTCTACTCAAAGGAAGACTTCGACCAATGAGGAGGCAACAACAACGTACTTTACTGACACTGAAAGCGACATCTCAATGAAGAAATGTCAGGTCTGATATCTTCCAGTTCACAAAAGTTGGTGATTGGCTACATGGCTGCATATTTCCTAAAACATGCAAGAGTATGTTCAAACCCTAAAAATAGTCGTTCATAAATAACCAGAAGAGGAAACTCTTGATACTATCTCTTCCAACTGATAGTTTTTTCAAAGAGTGACCATTGGAGAAGTTGCCTATAAATACCAGTGACCTTCACCATTGAAAGGTTACATGAAATCAAAGCAACTCCAGAGCTCATTCGTATTCTTGCAAATTGAAGCACTCGAAACCTCAAGATTTCCCAAGTGTTTCACATTGAAGAGAGCTCATTTACTAAGCCTAGAATTGTTACATATCCAAAACTTAGTAGAGATATCCTAACCTTTACATTTGTTCTTATTGTCAAAGGATATCTCACCCTAGTTGGAAATCAACCCAACCCAAACCCTTTTATTAGGTAGTTTGAGTGTGTGTGTGTGTGATTGTTGGTGAGAAAGAGTTGTAAAGAGTAAGTAAGATGCAGTTGAGTCAGCCAGAAAACTCTAGAGAAGAAGTGAGTAAGCTGTTTTAGACAGTCAGAAAGCTTGTGTGTGTTGAGTTAGTAAGCTGCAGTAGTCAGCCAGAAAACTCAAGTAGAAAAGTTAGTAAGCTGCTGTGTTCAGCCTGAAAACTTAGGTGATAGTGTGTTAAGCCATTTCTCTGAATATCAGAGAGAGTGGACGTAGGAGCTTTGTCTCTGAACCACTATAATTTGCTGTGTTGTTTGCTTTATGTTTTGCATTTTATCTGTTGGATATTTTCATTGAAAGCATACTGATCTTCCTGACATTCAGTTGGAAACAATCCACTGAACCTGCATTAAACTAATCACAGCCTTAACCACTGTTTTACTAAGGAAAAGATTTTCAGCAAGATAAAACGATTATAAACTTAGGGCCAACACATTCCGCACTCTTGATTAGCTAGAACAGATAGTTACCAAAATGAATCAACTCTACTGAGTATTCAGTAAGATAATTATCTGGTCCAAGCTTCTCAGGATCTCTGATAAAACTCAGGATCAGTTGGGCTAATCTGAAGCTTCTGAAAGCTGCTCAGGATCACTGTCTCTGTAGACTTTGACTCGGGTCAAAATTCTCAGGACATCCTGACCCCTCTGATCACAGTAAAGAAAAAGTTTTAAAATCACTGAACACGTGTATTCCCCCCCATACACGTGTAAGACTCGTTGCACCGGGATCAACAAAGGTTAATTGTCTCTAAGCAATCTGGTTAATAAGAGGCTGGATGATAGTAATAACTCTTTCCTCATTAGCCCTTTCCTAGAAGAAGAAGTCAAGATGGCAATGTGTTGAATTGTGGGGGCAATAAAAGTCTCGGCCTCGACGGCTTCACTTTTAAGTTCATCTGTAAGGCGTGGCCAATATTGAAGAAGGACATCATGTCCTTCTTGTAGGAGTTTCATCAACATGGAAGAATTGTGAAAGGGGGCAATCGTAGCTTTGTGACGCTGATTCCAAAGAAACAAGAGTCCACATTTGTCAAGGACTTTAGGCCAATCTCTCTTATCGGTTGCATGTACAAGATACTCGCAAAGTTGTTAGTAATCAGGCTAGCAAAGGTAATCGGTTCGGTGATATCAGAAAATCAGAGCGCGTTTGTGGGAGAAAAATAAATTCTGGATATCATTCTGGTCCTCAATGATGCAGTAAATTTCATGAAAAGAGAGAAGCAGAAGGGGCTGATATTCAAAGTTGATTTCGAGAAGGCTTATGATACCGTTCTATGGGACTATCTGGATGACATGATGAGGGGAATGAATTTTCATTGGAAGTGGCGAAAGTGGATCAGAGGGTGTCTTTCCTCGGCGTCTATGTCAATTCTGGTCAATGGAGGCCCGACAAGTGAGTTTTCTCTACAGAAAGGTCTTAGGCAAGGTGATCCACTATCACCTTTCCTATTCCTTATTGCTGCTGAAGGTCTTAGTTGTTTGATGAAAAAAGCTGAAGCATCCATGGCTTTCGATGGCTTTGAGATTGGAAGTGAAAAAGTGGTGGTCAGCCATTTGTAATTTGCAGAATATATTGTATTGCTAGGCAAGTCATCGGTAAAAAATGTTAAAGCCATGAAAGGCATCTTGCACCTATTTGAAATTGCCTCGGGCCCTAAGGTGAATTTTCAAAAAAGTTCGTTGCATGGAACAAATATGATGGAGGATCATCTGGAGGTTTTTGCAAGTTTGATTGGGTGCAAGATTGACAAATTGCCATTCATAAACCTCGGGCTACCTATTGGTGCAAATTTCAGAAAGAATGAAGTTTAGAACCGACAATTGATCGGGTCCGCCGGAAACTGTGCTGGTGGAAAAGGAGAAATCTATCACTAGGAGGCCGTATCACATTGTTGAAATCGGTATTATCAGCGCTACCAATCTACTATCTCTCTTTCTTCAGAGCCCCTGAGTGTGTTATCTCTCAACTCCTAACTAAATTGCAAAGGAATTTTCTGGGGGTGAAAGAGTCGAGTTGTAAGATAGTGTGGGTTAAATGGGAGTCTGTCTGTCTGAGCAAGTCGTTGGGGGGTCTTGGGGTAAGAGATATTAGAAATTTTAATTTGGCTTTGTTGTATAAATGGTTGTGGAGATGGGTGACGGGGGGAGAAGTCTTTGTGGGTCAGTATTATTAAGTCTAGGTATGAGTCTTTTTTGGTCGAGCCGTCAAAGGAGTGGATGTCAAAAAAGTTGTCACTATGGTGGAGAGATTTGTATAATCTGTGGTGGGATCGAGTGGGTCATTTTTTTAGGAAAAATATTAAGTTGTCTATTGGGAATGGGAGTCTTTAGAAATTCTGGTCAAATCCGTGGGTAGAATGTAACGTTAGCCTACAAGTCAGGTTTCCGAATCTTTTTAAATTATCTTCTCAAAAAGAGGGGGGTTATCTGATATTCTTGTTCGGGTTATATGTGAAAGTATGCTTTTACTTTGTATAACCTATGTATTAAACACTTATTTACTGAAATAAATTGTTTATCAATGTTGCTTTAAATATGAATGAATGTTATATATATTTATTGCAAACCTTTCGTAGCACGCGTTACATTGTAGTTAACGTGGTGATACCAGATCACAGAAGATCACGTTAACAGTTCCTTGTAAACGAGTGTGTGTTTCACAACTTAGATAGATCCAAACAATTTATTGGTAGAAGTTGATGTGTAAGGCTCAGATTGGTTTGTCTTGACCAAGAGATTACACTAGTGCATTCGATGCACTGAAGCGAACCTGCAGAGATCTAGGTTTATTTATTTTTTGTAAATAAATTGTAACCGGATAGTGAACGAAGACGGAGACGAAGAATTAAAGACGGACGTCCAAGTGTCCGGAAGTACGCAAGTCAAGGCGGAGCACGCGGGCTAGGCCAAAGGCCTAGCGACTGCGCGCACCACTCGGACGGTCGCAGACGGGGCGAGGCGGACGCGCTGGGCGCGGGCTGGCTGGGCATCTGGTGGTGCACGCTGAGCGCGCATGGCGAGGGTAACCCTGGCATGCGGGCAGGCTGGGCAACGAGGCATGGGACCCCGAATGCGGGCGCGCGTCCGGGCGATGCTCTGCGTAAGGCTATGGGTGACGGGGCGGGATGGCCGATTCGGACCGGGGTGTGCACCTAGGTACATGTGTCTCGCGTTCCGGGTTGTGAGCTACTCATTTTCCGGACGTCGTCCTAACCCAAAATGGAGGATATTCTTTGAAGAATTATTGTGGATTCAGTGGGAGACTTTCAAGACGAATGATGAAGGCAAAAGAAGAGACGATTTCTCAGGATCATGATTTGGAATTTAAACCATGATAGTTGGATATATGTGCCCAACTTGATTTATTTTGTCTTGATGCTTGTTTTAAATTTGTGTAATTTATTTGTTTAAATGTGTTTGCATGATTTAGAATTGTCTAAAAGAAAATCTCACTTTCGAAGATTACTAATTATGTTTTATTAACTATTCCGGATAATAAAATTACGTCAAATTGACCTCCATGATTTATTTATTTTTGAATTCTTTTGGAGAAATTTCCCCCACCGAACGGCCAAAAGATGGTTTTCACATGAATGAATTCCTAAAACGATGATTGTGAACTATTATTAGTGGCGACGATGACCCTCCCCACGAGGCTCGTTCAAAGCGAAGTAATAATTCTGTATTTTAATCATGGTTATTACTTAGGTATAAAATTGATATGCATATACTTCCCCGAAGTCCCTGTCAATTTTATATTGTTCAAGTGGGAGCCGACTATTAATTTTGAATTAAAGGTTTGTAATTGTTCTTGTTTGTAACCTGCTTGAATGTGTTTAAATAGACAGTTCACCCCACGTGACCTATTTAAACTGTTTTGAGATGTCGGCTGATGCAAGTTCATATTGTTTTGAGATTTTGATATGAACAATGTGATCGAATTGAGTGATAATTTTTTGCTTACACAAACTGTTGTTTATTTCAGTTCAGCATGTAGCAACCTTTTAATCTGTTGGGATATTTTAGTTTTGATGAATTATGCCAAAACATTATCAACTTGTGTTTTTGAAGCTAATCTACAGATAACAAGTTGAGGGGGAACGAAAGAACAAATTGAGGGGGAACTCATAAAATCAGAAGAAGATGATCGAGATCAGATGAGGCCGCAGACGAGACTGATCAAGATCAGATGAGTGAGATGAGTTTCGGAGTTAACTGATAAGCTGAGCAAAATTAGATGTGAAGAAAAGCTAAAGCCAGCAAATCAGAAGAGAAGGTTGCAGATCAGAAGATGAGCAGATGAGACTGATCAAGATTAGACATGATCGAGATCAGATATGATAATCTGAGATGCTAACCTGATGTACTAACCTGATGCTATCCTGAGATGTTGATCTGAAGAAGTGTTGATCTAATCAGATCAGGCAAGAAGAAATCAGATAGCCTGAGTCAAGTGACCTGAGGGTCAGTAAGTAAATGTGACCTGAGGGTCAGGATGTCTGAATTCAGAAGAGCTGAACTCAGTGAGCCTGAGTGTCAGTATGCCTGATCAGACAAGGTCCGCTGAAGAAAAGTCTGCTGAATCAAGAAACCTGAGACTCAGATAGAACTGAAGAAACTGAAGACTCAGTATGTCATTGAAGACACTGAAGGCTCAGATAACCTGAAGGCTCAGATAAACTGATGGCTCAGATAACCTGAAGGCTCAGACAACCTGAAGGCTCAGATAACCTGAAGGCTCAGATAACTCAGATAGAACTGAAGATCCTGAGATTAGAAACTGAAGAATATAGTCGTTAGATTCAGCTGACGTGGACCAATGAGAGGAAGACAACAAGCCTGAAAAAGCTGCAAAAAGCTACAGAATAGTATGGATTTGAATGTGACTCCATCCAACGGTAACATTCAAATCCACACTATAAATACAAGTTCTTCCTTCATTATTCGTGGTGGAAGTGTGTGAAATGCGTGAAAACACCATTGAAGCTACAGAGTCAAATCATCTAGCATTTCCACCATAGAACACAGAGCAAGAAATACACGCATATATTCAAGAGTGTTCTACCCTAGATCTAAGCACAAATGTAATATCCTAAGCTTAGAGAGACTTTCCCATCCTTAGCATTGAGGCTAAACAAATGTAAGGGAAAATCTCAACCTAGTTGGAAACCAAACAAACCTTACCCAAATCAGTTTGGTAGGTTAAGTTTGTAGGTGAGTGTGAACTCGGTAAACATCTAGCAATCCCGAAAGGGAGGGTAGGCGATCCCGTGAGGGTGATAAGTCCCGTTTGAGTGTGAACTTCGTAAACATCTGTTGGGTGTTGGACTAACACGTTAAACTAAGTCCAGTCGATTAAGTTGGTGCCCCTGATGATAGGGAAGAGTGGATGTAGGAGTTGGACTCCGAACCACTATAAAATCGTGTGTTATTTACTACTTTATGTTCTTACTTGCTATATGCATTCGATTATAAGCAAAACACAACGCATCGGTTTAAAACGTAAAAAATTGGAATCACTCTGCCCTCATCCCTATTTTTATATGCATTACACGTTTTTTCCTCATTTCACGGGTTTTTCAAATCGGGACCAACATAATTCACTGTATTCTATACTTAAAGACCATCAATTAACTGGTGAAGACTATGTTGATTGGAAATGTAACTGATGATTGTCCTCACTGCACAAAAGCACAAGTGGATCCTTGACTCCAAAACCTGATGAGCCAACTGGCGAATCGAGTAAAGCGGAAAAGAAAAAATAGGATGACTGGGAGCATTGCAATGATATGGCTAAGTGTACCATCCTGGCATCTATGTCGGATGTGTTGCAACACCAACACTAAGAATTTGCAACTGCTACGGAAATCATGGAAAATCTTAAGAATATGTTCCAACATCAGAACCGCACGGCTCGTCAGATCACCTTGCGAGAAATGCTTTAGCTGAAAATGGTGGAGGGCACGCCTGTAAGGGATCATGTCCTCAAGATGATGGCTCATCTAAATAAACTTGAGGTTTTGGGTGCAGATTACGATCTGGAGACTCAGATTGATTTGGTGCTTCACTCTCTACCTAAAAGTTTTGAACACTTTCAGTTGAACTATCAGATGAATAATCAGAAGTTCTCGCTAGCTGACTTGTTGCAAGCTTTGGTCTCGGCGGAGACGTTGATGGGACACCAAACTCAAGTTTTGGCGGCAAGTGGACCATCTTCATCTTCTAGGCCAAAGGAGGGTAAGAAGAAGAGGAAGGCCAAAGGCCAAAAGCAGTCGAATTCAACTGTTGCCAAGGGCAAGAGTAAGATGAGAGATGCTGGGGGTGTCAAGAAGGATCCAAAGGGGAAGTGCTTCAACTGCGGTGAAAAGGGACATTGGAGGTCTACCTGTTCCAAACCCAATCGGAATGGAAAGAAAGGTAATTCTCACGCACTAGTTGTTGAAACTTGTTTAGCGGCGTATGCTACCCACTCGTGGGTAATGGATACGGGATCCACTGATCATGTTTGTTTCACATTACAGGGGTTCAAACTGACCCGACAACTTAGTGGAAGTGAGGTCCTCATCACACTGGGCGATGCTACGAGAGTAGCAGCTGAAGCAGTGGGAGACGTGCACCTATCATTTGAAGACAATATTTTAGTTTTGAGAGATGTTCTTTACGTTTCAGTTTTTCGCAAAAAACTTATTTTTGTTTCTAAACTAATTAATGATGGATATTATGTTAGTTTTTCTAAGAAAATTACTGTTTACCGTAACGATGTGTTTATCTGTCATGGAACTTTGCAGAACAATCTCTATACTATTAACTGTGCACACCACTCACAAAATACATCTTATAACACATCGATTGTTTCATGCAATAAGAGAAAACGTTCAGAAAATATGAACGAGACACTTCTATTGCATCTAAGATTGGGTCATATTAATCTAAATAGGATCCAAAGGTTGGTGAAAGACGGTTCACTGTCGGACCTACAACTCGAACCACTTCCAACCTGCGAATGTTTGGAGGGTAAAATGACCAAGAGGGCATTTGGAGCCAAGAGGACTAGAGCCACAGAAGTGTTGCAAATCATTCACACTGACATGTGTGGTCCAATGTCAACCAAAGCTAGAGGTGGGTATGAGTATTTCGTGACCTTCATCGATGATTACTCAAGGTTCGGGTACATTTTCCTCATGAAACATAAATCGAAAACCTTTGATAAATTCAAGGAGTTCAAAGCCGAAGTGGAGAGTCATAGGGAAAAGAGTATCAAGTTTCTACGATCTGATCGTGGAGGCGAATACCTCAGCGATGAGTTTTTGAACTACCTGTTAGACGAGGGCATTGTTTCTAAGTTGACTGCACCCGGAACCCCTCAACAAAACGGGATTGCAGAACGAAGAAATAGAACACTCTTAGAAATGGTCAGATCCATGATGAGTTATTCGGATCTACCCAAGTCATTTTGGGGTCATGCCTTGGAAACAACGGCTTACGTTTTGAATCTGGTGCCGTCCAAATTGGTTCCCTAAACCTGTAAAGAGTTGTGGATCGGGCGCAAGCCCAGTCTGAGACATCTCAGAATTTGGGGGTGTCCAGCATATGTGCTAGACAAGGAAGCTGATAAGTTGGATGCACACTCGGAACTAAGGTTGTTTATAGGATATAACATGGGAATGAAATGGTGCATATTCTGTGGTCCCGAAGATCAAAAGGTGGTAATAAGTACGCACTTTAGATTTTTGGAAGAAGACTTTATGAATAGTCGAAAACCAAAAAGTGAGATTACCTTAAATGAAATTAGAGGGCAAACTCCTATACCAACCTGAGAGATTCATGGGGATAGGAGAATCTTCGGATTTGGTCCCCGAGGAAAGTGAATCAGACCCCTGGTCCTACAAGGAGGCGGTCCAAGATAAGGATTCAGAATCCCGGCAAACTGCGATGGAAGACGAGATGGGATCAATGGATCATAATCAGGTGTGGGAGCTAGTTGAACCACACAGTGGGGTAAAACCCATTGCATGCAAGTGGGTCTACAAGAGGAAAAGAGGACCGGACGGGAAGGTGGAAACCGTTAAGGCTAGGCTTGTGGCAAAGGGATACACTCAGAAAGAGGGTATCGATTTTGAAGAAACCTTTTCGCCTGTAGCTATGCTTAAGTCCATCTGTATTCTCTTGGCAATAGCTGCGCATCTAAACTTTGAGATCTGGTAAATGGATGTCAAGAAAGCTTTCCTTAACGGGAGTCTTGACGAGGAAATCTATATGCAACAGTCCGAAGGTTTCATCGAAAAAGGCCAAGAACACCTTGTGTGCAAGCTGAGGAAGTCCATTTATGGACTGAAGCAAGCATCTCGGGCTTGGAACCAATGTTTTGATCATGTAATCAAATCTTATGGATTTGATCAAAACGATTTTGAGAGTTGTGTTTATAGGAAGTGTGACGGAACTGCCTTGGTATTCCTAGTACTATACGTAGACAATATTCTGCTCATCGGAAATGATGTAAAGGTTTTGTCAGACGTAAGGTATGGCTGTCAAAATAGTTTGATATGAAGGACTTGGGGGAAACCAGTCATATTCTTGGGATCAAGATCACTCGAGATCGAAAGAAAAGAATGATCGGTTTATCTCAAGCTTCATACATAGATACAATTTTGAAGTGTTTCAACATGCAAGATTCCAAGAAGGGTTTTGTACCTTTCAGGCACGGAATCCATCTATCGAAAGACATGTGTCCCAAGATGCAAAGGGAGATTGATGACATGAGAGGTATTCCTTATGCGTCGGCATTAGGAAGTCTCATGTATGTAATGTTGTGTACGAGATGGATATCTGCTACGCCGTAGGCATGGTAGCGAGATATCAAAGTAATACCAAAAATCAACACTGGACTGCTATTAAGAACATTCTGAAGTATCTGAAAAGAACTCGAGATAGAATGCTGGTTTATCAGTCAGACAATTGATTTCCAGTGGGATACACGGACTCAGATTTCTAATCAGACCTAGATTCCAGGAAATCTACCTAGGGTAGTGTGTTTTGTCTGGGGGGAGGAGCTGCAACATGGAGAAGCGTTAAGTAGAAATGCATCGCCGATTATACCATGGAAGCCGAATATGTAGCTGCTTGTAAAGCAGCGAAAGAAGTAGTGTGGTTCAGGAACTTCCTAGTGGACTTGGACGTTGTTCCGAATTTGCCTAGCACCATCACGATTTTCTGTGATAATGCCGGAGCAGTTGCAAATTCAAGAGAACCGAGAGCCCACAAGGCCAGAAAACACATTGAAAGGAAATACCGTCTTATACAAGAAATCATTAAGAGAGGAGATATAGAGGTGGCAAAGATTGCATCGGAAGACAACCTAGCTGATCCATTCACAAAGGGTTTGCCTCAGTTAACATTCGAGAGACATGTGGAAGGAATGGGTGTCAAGAGCGTTGTCAATCTGCTTTGAGTATAAGTGGTAGAAATGTTATTAGGTTGATGTAGGTGACATTAGATGTCACCAGATAATACATCAGACATGTTGTGGTATACTTAAAAGCAGACTTTGAGTATAAGTGGGAGATTGTTGGGGTTATACGTGAAAGTATGCTTTTACTTTGTATAACCTATGTATTAAGCACTTATTTACTGAAATAAATTGTTTATCACTGTTGCTTTAAATATGAATGAATGTTATATATATTTATTACAAACAGTTCGTAGCACGCGTTTCATTGTAGTTAACGTGGTGATACCAGATCACAGAAGATCACGTTAATAGTTCCTTGTAATCGAGTGTGTATTTCACAACTTAGATAGACACGAACAATCTATTGGTAGAATTTGATGTGTAAGGCTCAGATTGGCTTGTCTTGACCAAGAGATTACACTAGTGCATTCGATGCGCTGAAGCGGACCTGCAGAGAGGATAAACTCATTCGCACTGACTTAAGGGATGAAGAGTTAGACCTCAGTGGTTGTTGATTTCTTAATCTCTGTCACTTAATAAGGACTGTGTGCGATTAGTAGTTATTGCTTTGACTTATAAATGGGAAGAGAATCA
The DNA here is from genome assembly GCA_037126765.1 of Stenogyne calaminthoides. Lineage (NCBI taxonomy): Eukaryota > Viridiplantae > Streptophyta > Magnoliopsida > Lamiales > Lamiaceae > Stenogyne > Stenogyne calaminthoides. The sequence continues at coordinate 28,999,886 of JBBCBC010000001.1, read as the reverse complement.
TTGCGACTTCGATACCCTATATCTTGGGCAATAATATTAATTGGACGACAGTTGCTAAATTAATACAGAGAATCGTGTGCTTGCAATGTCTTCTTGATTGATCCCCTTGGTGGGCCTGGAACCTTTATCATACCAAATCTTGCAAGTAGAATTAATTTTCCGGTATGGATAATAAAGTTGGGTTGTCCTTACTCCAATGATAAAGATATTAATTAATATAAATCTTTTCAGTGACTTAATTAATTAATGAACTAAATAATCTTAAACACAGGAAAAAAATGACCGGGAGTCATATTACCGTAATATGGGTTAAGTTGGATAGTGCAATATTAATTATATAGTAGCATTAATTAATATTAATGGGCTGAATTATATTGTGGCTCAATATTGGAATTCAGAAGCCCAAAGGAAGGTCCATCTTAATTCTCCTAAAGGCCCCTCAAGTAGCCCAAATTATAGTCCAATAAATAAAATGTGCTTAAAATAAAATAAATTATTGTTGCATTATTTTTCCTTATTTTTTCGAAAATATTAAAGAAAAGAGGGAGAAGGATTTTCTTGAAAAGATTTTATGGAAAGGAGATAAAGTATTCTTGGAATACAAGATTATCCCTTAATTCAAGATATCTCCCACTTGGCCTCTTTAATAAAAAAATTCGAAAATTTATAGAGTAATAATAGGAAGAAAGATTTTCTAGGAAAGATTATATAAGATATGTATTATTGGAATACAAGAATATCTCATAAATTCAAGAAAGATCCAATCTTGAGGATCTCCTATTATTTTTCGAAAATCAAGGCTAAATAAGGGGATGAATTTATGGGATACACATGGAAAGAAGAATATATGAGATATATTCAAGATTTCTTGGAGATCAAGAAAAGATATTTCCTAACACCAATAAAGCCTCAAATTTTTCGTCCCCCCCCCTCCCCCTATGTATAAATAAGGGGATGAATTTTTTCATCTCCTAGTGTTCCATGCGTTGGAAAAATTAGAAATCCACAAAGGTGGTGCAATAATTTTTTATTTTCCCTTGTTTTGTAAATCTTTCATTGGAGAACCTTCCACCGGGGTTATTGGACGAGGACTTGGGAATATTTGAGAAGGACTTTTGGTGGGTATCCAGATACTTGATTATGTCTGTCTTAGATCGTCTCTCCAACGGATACGTTTACGTAAACTCCTAGAAATTCCGCATGCTAGGATCTTTTACGTGAAATATTATTTGCATGTTGTTGTTGGATTAATTATTATTTGAATTCACTTAGGTAAATTCATGCTAGTAATAATTGTTAATTTAAATTTGTGTTTATGAGGTCATCCCGATAGATCCTGGCATATGTTATCCCAACAATTTTTTCTCGGAGTCGTGGGAGGGGTGGGTGTTCAAGTGAGAGAGGTTTCTAAATTCTGATGAGATTATTGAGTTTTTGGTTATGTGGTCAATTGTTTGCAGGTTTTCTCTAAATTCCAGCTTGGCAAACTCTAGGTGGGCTCCCCAAATGGGTCTTTTAAAACGAAAGATATGTATCAAATCATAATGGCTTCAGAGAATGTCGAGGTTGAAGAAGCTTTCCCATGGGAGAAAATTTGGTGGAAAGCCATTCCATCGAAAGTATTAGCATTCACGTGGAAAGTTATCCGAGGGAGATTTCCAACTAGAGATAATCTTGTGAAACGGGGTGTATCTCTCGAAAGTGATTCGAATTTGTGTCCAATGTGTTCGAGTACATTGGAAACAGTGAATTATCTCCTCATTATGTGCCTTGTGGCGATATTGGTTTGGGAGTCTATCTCGGTTTGGTTAGGCAAATCAGTGGGTTATTTATCTTCTATTACTTGTCATTTTGTGGAATTCACGTCTGGTAACTATATTGGTTCAAGGAAAAAATTCATGGCTCTAATTTGGCAGTGCTCCTCCATATGGAAGTTGTGGAAGTTCATAAATGAGCTAATCTTCAAAGAGAGCATTTACACTTTGGAGAAACTCATCGACGATATCAAATTTAGTGCGTGGAAATGGATTCTGACTCATTACCCGCTTGTGTTTTCCGCCCCTCTTGGCACTTAGGAAGATCAACCATTTATATGTCTTCAAGTTAAGATGTAATTGATGCTTTTGAGAGCGTAGCTCCTTGATTTCAAAATTTTGTATCACTTTCGGGTTTTGAGTACCCCTGGTACTCATTAATGAGGTTCATCTTTATCTTTCAAAAAAAATAAAAATGATACATATTTATTAGAAGTGAAAATTTAATAAATAAATTATTTAGTCTAATGGCAACAGTAGAGCACATAAAACTTTTGCGACCAAGAGGTTTCGGGTTCAAAACTCATTTTTTATTTTACAATTTTAAAACTGTCTTTTAGCGAGGGCAGAACTTTTACAATTTTAAAACTGTCTTTTAGCGAGGGTAGTTTTGCCCTCATTAATACTGAGGGCACATTTGCCCTCGTTAACAAGAGGTCTTAGGTTCATAACTCAGCTATCGCGTGTCCCATGTTTAAATTAAAAATATATAAAATATATATGATACATATTTATTAGCAGTAAAAATTTAATGAATGAATCATCTAGTCTAATGACAATGCAAGCTGTGAGTAGACCTGTCAGAACGGGCCGGCGGGTCGAGCCGGCCCAAAACCCACCTCAACCCACCTTTTTGCGGGCTTTGGCGGGCTAACACACTACGGGCTTGGGCCAGAAACTAGTCAACCCAATCCAACCCGTTGCGGGTAGCGGGCCAACCCGCGGGCTTTTTTTATAATTTTTTTTTTCGCGTGTACTTATAATAAATTTTAAACATGTAAACAATGTCCACAAAAATAATTTTAATAAATAAAAGTGCATATCAAAGTTGTTCAACATAAAACATAGTTTCAAGAGTTGATATGTTGTGAAACTTGTTCACCGTGAAACTGGTTCATTTTTACACTACGACTACACCCTTTAGTAATATAAGTCACATTCTTCTGTTATCACGACTACACTCTCAGCTGTAATATAAGTCACACCCTTTATTTTTATGAGCAATACTCTTTATAGTAAAAAGTCACACTCTTCAGTTATATAATTAATACCCTTTAGTAATATAAATCACACTCCCAAATCAATTTCACCCTGAAACTTGTTCACCCTATACTTTGCCTAATCTCAAAATAACAATTAAAGTTCATAAGCATAAATTTAAATACACAAACACTTGAAGGTGTGAATTTGAAAATGGGAGGTCTAAGTGATTCGTGAAGCTGCGCTGGGTAATTTAATTTATAAGGTTTCTTTATTTTTGAAGCTTTTGTTTGTGCGTGTTAGTAGTTGAGTAGAATAAGTTTAAATTTCCTTTTTTCTTTTTACTTTTTTTAAATTTTGTGTTAGTAAACAATAATAATAAAAAAATTTAAAAAATACACCCCAGCCCGCGAGCAAACTTGCCCCAACCCAACCTGACCCATTCCAGCCCGCGGCTCGTTTGGATCTGCCCATTTGGGCCCGTTTTTAAATGGGCCTATAAATATTCAACCAACCTTCTTTAAACCCAGGCGCTGAATAGGACCTACAAGAGGATAATTTCTTCAGTACTTAATATAGAAGAATTAGACCTCAGTGGTTCGTTATTTCTTAATCTCCGTTCCTTAAATAGGATCTTGTGAAATTAATAACTATTGCTTTGACTTATGATGGGAAGAGAATCAACGAGATTCGATACCTTATATCTTGGGCAATATTATTAGTTACACGACGATTGCTAAGATTTAATACGGAGAATCGTGTGCAGGTACGTCTTGCTTGATTTGTCCCCTTGGTGGGTTCAGAAGCTTTATCATACCAAATCTTGCAAGTGGAAATTTATTTCCGGTATGGATAATAATGTTGAGTTGTCTTTACTCCAAGGATAAAAATATTAATTAATATAAAGCTCTTTTAGTGGCTTAATTAATTAGTGGACTAGATAATCTTAAACGTGGGAAATAATAACCAAGAGCCATATTATTGAAGCATCGTAATATGGATTAAGATGGATAGTTCAATATTAATTTTATAGTGGAGTAAATTAATAGTAATGGGCTTGAATAATATTTTGGCTTAATATTAAAGTTTCATAGCCCATTGGAGGTTCAATCTTAATTCTCCTAAATGCCCCTCAAATAGCCCAATTAAAGTCCAATTAATGAAAAGGAGAAGAAAATATTATTGCACTATTTTTCCACATTATTTTTTATAATAACTAATGAAGGAGAGATAAAAGATTTTCTTGGAAAGATTTTATGGAATAAGTATTCTTGAGATACAAGTTTATCCCATAAATTCAAGAAAAGTCAAAGATCTATTTCCTTCCCTATTAATTTGGATTTTTCGAAAATTCCTATAAAATAAGGAGGTGGGATTTTGTAGAATATTTAATTATGAGAAAAAGAATATATGAGATATATTCAAGATTTCTTGGAGATCAAGAAAAATATTTTCCCATCCTATTCTACACCAAAAAATCGGCCACCCGTTATGTTATAAATAGGGGATGAATTTTTCATCCCCAATAGCAATTTCATGTGTTGGAAAAATTAGAAATCCACAAAGGTGGTGTCATATATTTTTTATTTTCTCTTTTATTAAAATCGTTCATGAGAATCCTTCCACGGATTACGTTCATGGACGTGGAACATATTTGAGAAGGCACTTTGGGTTGATCCATCGTCTCAACGGTTATCTCTACAAGAGGTATGTAATCTCGTAACTCCTAGATTCCGCATGCTTAGGATTTATGTAAATTACGTGTATGCATGTTGTTGCTTATTTAATTATTATGTTGAATTAATTTAGGATTGATTCATGTTAGTAATTAATTGAATAATTTAAATATATATTTAAATACACCTCGAATAGATCGAGCACCCCGTATTTCCCAACAACTGGTATTAGAGCCCTGGTTCAGGCTCTAATATTTTAAACTATAATTTAATTTTTTGTTCATTAAAATTGAAATTGAATAGTAGAACTGTTAGATCTATTTTGCAGGTATCCAATTGTCATGGTATTTTAATGTGTTTATTTACATGCAAATAATTTATTAGTTTTTAATTCGATTCGTTCGAATTTGTTTTGCCCGTGAGAAAATCCATGAGTAGATTAGAGTTTGTTTGATTTGTTCAATGTAATAGACTAGTCTAGATCTAAGTTTATTTATTTTAGTAAATAAATTGTAACCGGATCGAGAACGAAGACGGAGTGTTAAAGACAGACGTCCAAGTGCCCGAAAACGTGAGTGAGTCAAAGCGACGACGCTGCTAGAGTCAAGGCCGAAAACTCACGCCAGCGCGCTAGTTGGTCATGGACAGGGCAGGCTGGACACACACGATGCCAGTAAAGCGATAGCGAGCACGCCGCGCCACGAACCACGCCCGACGACGCTACGGCAAGCCGCAGCACACAGAGCGAGCGCCACAGATATGCCAGCGCAAGCTTGCAGCGCCGTAAGCGTTAGTAAGACGGCCGCAAGGCAAGCGCCACGACTTTGGGCGCTCGTCGGTGAGAATGGCGAGCTGGGATGCGGCGGCATCACAGTTGCGTGTTGTTCGACGTGGCCGGACGACGGTGCCTTATATGCGAGCCTCCTGTAAACATAGGTATTGGATCACTCTAACTCAAGACAGAAGACAAATTTTAAAGAATTGTTGCGGATTCAGTGGAAGCTTTTCGAGACGAACGATGAAGGCAAAAAGAAGAGACGATTTCTCAAGATCGAGACTTGAAATTTAAACCATGACAGTTGGATATATGTGCCCAACTTGATTTATTTTGTCTTGATACTTGTTTTAATTTCATGCAATTTATTTGTTAAATGTGTTTGCATGATTTTGAATTGTCAAAAGAAAATCTCACTTTCGAAAATTACTAAGTATATTTTATATAATTAATTTGGTTATGAATCAAATTAATTTGACCTCCATGATTTATTTATTTGTGATTGTTTTTGGAGAAATTTACCTAAGGGACGGCCAAAAGAAAGCTTTCACATGAATAAATTCTCAAAAGGATGATTGTGAATTATTACTAGTGGCGACGATGACCCTCCCAAGAGGCTCGTTCAAAATGAAATAATAATTTTGTATTTAATCATGGTTATTACTTAGGTATAAAATTGATATGCATATACTTCGCCAAAGTCCTTGTCAATTTTATATTGGTCAAGTGGGAGCCACCTATTAATTTTTTAATTAAAGGTTTGTAACTATTTTTTTTATAACCTGCTTAAATGTGATTTAAATGATGACCCACCCACGTGGCTCATTTAAACTGTATTAAGATGTTGGATAATGCATGTTCATATTGTTTTGAGATTTTGATATGAATAATGTGATCGAATTATGTGATAATTTTGTGTTTGCACAATTGTTGTTTATTTCAGTTCAGCATGTCGCAACCTTTTAATCCACTGTTAATATACTTAAAGTCAATAGAATTGTATAGGAAATTGTGTTGATTGGAAATGAAAAGTTATGATTGTCTTAACTGCACAAAAGCACAAGTGGATTCTTGACACACCATAAACCAGATGAGCCAAATGACGAGTCAAAAATGCGGGGCTCGTCAGATCACCTTGCGAGAGATGTTGTCGCTGAAAATGGTGGAGGGCAACCCCGTAAGGGATTACGTCCTCAAAATTGATGGTCCATCTGAACAAATTTGAGGTTCTGGGTGCAGATTATGATCTGGAGACCCAGATCGATTTGATACTCCACTCTCTGCCCAAAAGTTTTGAGCACTTTGGCTTCGCTAGTTGATTTTTTGCAAGCTTTGGCCTCGGCAGAGTGATGGGGCACCAAACTCAAACTTTGACGACAAGTGGTCCGTCTTCATCTTCTAGGCCAAGGGAAGGCAAGAAGAAGAAGAGGACCAAAAGCCATAAGCAATCAAACTCAACTGTTGTCAAGGGCAATAGTAAGATGAGGAAGGTTGTTGGTGTAAAAAAAAAAAAAATCCAAAGGGGAAGTGCTTCAACTGCGGTGAAAAATGACAATGGAGGTTTGCTTGTTCCAAGCCCAAAAGGGCCGGAAAGAAAGGTAATTCTCACGCAGTAGTTGTTGAAACTTGTTTAGCGGCGTATACTTTTCATTCGTGGGCAGTTGATACGGGATCCACTGATCATGTTTGCTTCACGGGTTCAAGCTGACCCGACAACTTAGTGGAAGTGAGATCCTCATCATAGTGGGCGATGCTACGAGAGTGGTAACTGAAGCAGTGGGAGACGTGCACCTGTCTTTTAAAGACAAGATTTTAGTTTTGAGAGATGTTCTTTACGTTCCAGTTTTTTTGCAAAAACCTTATTTCAGTTTCAAAACTATTTAATGGATATTCTGTTCGTTTTTCTAAGCAATTTACTATTTTTTGTAACGATGTGTTTATCTATCATGGAACTTTACGGAAGAATCTCAATACTATTAACTGTGCACACCACTCACAAAATGCATCTTATAACACATCGATTGTTTCAAACAATAAGAGAAAACGTTCAGAAAATGTGAACAAGACACTTCTATGGCATCTTAGATTGAGTCATATTAATCTGAATAGGATCCAAAGGTTGATGAAAGATGGTTCACCGTCGGACCTACAGGTTGAACCACTTCCAACTTGCGAGTCATGTTTGGAAGGTAAAATGACTAAAAGGGCATTTGGAGCCAAGGGGACTAGAGCCACAGAAGTGTTGCACACATAATGGTTCTGAATTATCAAAAAACACATGTTTAACACACTTTTATCAAACAATGGACACATAATGGTTCTGAATTCTCAAAAAACACATGTTTAACACACTTTTATCAAAGAATAGACATATAATGGTTCTGAATTCTCAAAAAACACATGTTCATCACACTTTTTTTAATGGATCTGTTTTCTCAAAAAACAAAGAATAGATCAAATAATGGTTCTGAATTCTCAAAAAACACATGTTTAACACACTTTTATCAAAGAATGGACACATAATGGTTCTGAATTCTCAAAAAACACATGTTTAACACACTTTTATCAAAGAATAGACACATAATGGTTCTGTTTTCTTAAAAATCACATGGGACTCTACATTTTATTGGACCCTCAGATTATATTTACATCATTGGGTAAGGTTAAGCATCCTAATCTAGGCAAATCATCCTAGAGGTTGCATTAACACATTATGACCATAAGAACACATCAATTCACCAATTTAACCACCTAAAACAGCCAACAAAGCATTCATTTGCAACCCTCATAGGATATTTTAGTCATATGGCTTAGGTTAAGCATCCTAATTTAGGATATTTTAAAACCCTAGAGGCTGCAATTAACACAAACAAAGGCACATCTTCTCTAAATATTTCCAAGATAGCACATCAATCGAAAGATCACATGCCATATTTCAACAACAAAGTAAAAAAGGATCAGAATCACCTGTAAATCAGCTCTTTAAAGCACAGTAGAAGGTGAATCAACATATCAACATACCACTTTCTGGATGGATCCAACCAGAAACCCTTATCAGAGAAGGGTGGATCACTCCCAGGCATTGGCTCGGCTAATGATGTAACCTCATCGGAAACAACATCGCACGAAGGCAATTCCGGTGAGAGAGAGTCTTGAACAACCATGGAACTATAATCGGGAGAACCCCCACCCATGTCGCTCAAATCTGCATCGCAACCCTTCGATTTCTCCCGCCGCCACCGCCACCGGCTCCATCCCCTTCTTACTCTCTTCATCATATCTTCTGGACAAAGGATGTTGAGTATTGAAAGCCCCCGTTTCCTCCCACTAATAGTTCTGAACTGAGTCCGCCTCAAACTCCTTATAATCTTCCGTGCATGCCCAATTTTCCGAATTTAAAGATGAATCGGCCATGGAGATTTAGGGTTTTTTGCAAGATGGTGATGAGAGAAAAGAGAGATATTGGAGCGGCTTAGGAAGATCGAGTGGAAAAGAGAGCAGATTGCAGAGAGCAACAATGGAAGATGAAAATCGAGAGCTTAGAGAGCGGATTGCAGAGAGCAACCATGGAAGATGTTTCGAGAAGAGAGAGAAGAGAGAGTAGAGGGCGGCTAGGGTTACGAAGTGAGGGGGGGCAGAGTGATTGTAAGAGTGAGAGGTGGGGTTAAGGATATGGGTTAAGGGTTAAGTGTAAGTGGGCCGAAAAGATGGATTAAATGGGGTGTTGGGTATGGGTTTAGGGAGTATTGGGTATGGGTTAAGTGAGTGGTAGTTGTGTAAATAAATTGATATGAGAAGGGTGTTAGCTAAATGAGGTATGTCCATTTAAGGAAAGAGTGCTTAAAGATTGGGACAAAAAAAATGGCAAAAAGGGCTTAAAGAATGGAACGGGGGGAGTATCATCTTCTCAAAAGTGATTCAATATTTTGGTCGAAAAAAAAAAGTGATTCAATAATAAGGTAGAAATGAAGTTCAAACTTTGAAAAATTAACAAAAGGAAGGCCGCATATAAGAACCAACAAATGTAACCAAGTGATTAACAAAAGGAAGGCATCATACAAGAACCAACATTACAAGTGATTCATTAAATTAATTACATTAATGATTAATTTTCTAATTAAATTCGTATTATATAATAAATTAAAATCTTCATCGCGGTCTCATCACCATCAGTTACCCCAGCCCATTTCATCCTTGGTTCTCATACGTGACCAACACTACAAAAAATGTGGGTTTTAACGACGGTTTTTAGCAATGGTATCTAGTACCATCGATAATTGCGACTGTTTTGTCGACGGTTCAGGTCAGACGGTCAAAGTCCTCGATTTAACGACGGTTTTCAAAACTGTTGCCAGTAGCGACGGTATAGCGACGGTTCTTTCGAATCAGGTTGAGTTAGGTTGAAACGGGTCACTTAGCTACGGTTTATCGACGGTTTGAAACCGTCACTAAGTCGCATACGAGACACGTGGCCACTCGGCACTTGGCCCACCGCACCAATGGCGGTTAGCGACGGTTTTTTAAAAAGCCATCGCTAATCCGTCGCTATATATAATTATATAAGTTCCCGCAGCCTTCTTTCTGCAATTTTTTTAGCAAATTAGGAGCCGTCTCGCCGCCGTTCATCATTCGTTGTTGCCGTCCTGAGCATTCCACCCATTAGACGATAATCGTAACATCGCACTCTTCAAATTGATGGTAATTTTCTTACTTTTTATCGTTCGTTTTCAAATTGTGTTATATATATATATTTATATATTAATATATATATTAGAAATTATTTGTATATATTACGTTGGGAAATTTATAGTTTTGATGGAAGTTCCAAAACAGTTGTAATAGGACCAGTCGAACATGTTAGTCGATTGATGATATGATAGGAAACCAGCTGAACATGTTAGACAACTAATGTATTAGACTAGGTCTTTCTTAAAGAAGAACTCAAGATGCACAAGTCAAGTGAAGATCAGTAGCGAAGATCAGCAGAGCGATGATCAGTAGCAAGATCAGCAACTGAAGATCAGTAGCCGATTTCAAAAGACTTTACTTGAAGACCAGAAGACCTACTCTATGAAGACATCAGTAGAGTCGATTGGTTGAAGCTAAGACAACCATATCAGTAGAGTCAAGACAACTGATCAGTGGATGTAGTGATCAGTTCAGGCCAAGTCAGCAGGATGATAAGCTTAACTACTTATCATAAACATACAGGGTAAACCAGACCAGAAGAATGTCAAAATTAGTTGGTGAACAAACACTGAAATGTTGTACTTATTAACCAATTAGAAAATGACACGTATGAACAAGCTGACAATGCGGGATTCGGCGCTGCATAGTCAAACGGCTAGAAAGGACAACTATTCACGCTTTCGGCCATGCCGTCCCTGAAGCACATCACATCAAATCCTGCATCCTACCAAATATAGCCAGAAATTCAAATTGCTCTCCAACGGCTCTTTGATTTCGAGGTTTATAAATATGGGATTGCTCTTCAGAGTGAAAATACGGAAATTATCAAGAAGCTCATACTACAACAATATTTCAGCACGAAGAACACAAACTTGAAGATTATTTCTAAGTGTCCATCCCATTGTTCTTAGCATAGAAATCTCATCCCCTAGCTTTAGGCTACACAAATACTAGGATAGATTTCCAGTTGGAACAACAACAAACCTTACCCAAACCCAAAGTTAGGTTAAGTTTGTTTAGCAAGATTTCAGACTAGGGTTTCTAGTTCTGATTTCTGGGATCGGTTGAGTGAGAACTCTATAAATATATGTTGGTTGTAATGTGTTGGACTAACATAATAAACTAAGTCCAAGTCGGTTAAGTTGGTTCCCCTTGTGATAGGGAAGAGTGGACGTAGGACTGGTTGTCCGAACCACTATAAATCTTGTGTGCATTTATCTGCTCTTAACTGCTTTACACTATTGCACACGACTTTGCTTAAAATCTCATACATATTCTGAGTTAGGATCAGTTTGCATCAAGCAACTGATCTGATCAGTTTGACTCCTTGGTCAGCTGATTGAAAACAGAGTTCAGAATCTGATTTGTTAAAACTGGTTTTTCACACGGGTATAAACTAGCTTCCACACAACCTGTTAAATTGATAGACATTGAACTGATCAGCCATCAGGCGATCAGTAAGTTGGATATCAGTCCAAACTGACTCACTCTAACTCTGATCAGGAAACTTGCTTTCACACTTGATCCGCACGAAAAGTTTTTCAGAAGACTATTCACCTCTCCCCTCTAGACTTCTGCCCTCACGAAACCCGTTCGGGGCCTACAAGTGGTATCAGAGCAGTGGTTCTACGGACCACTGGCTTTGAATATCATCGGTTCTTGAGGAAGAACCTTTGTGGTCACTTGAACAGATCTTTAAAAACCGTTTTTAAACTTCATCGATTTTCGAAAACTCACTCAGCATGGATAATACATCCGGCATGTATCATGATCTTCCAAAGTTTACTATTGATGATTATGCAGATTGGACCATAATAATGAGCAACCATCTGGGAGCCATCAGCAACAGGATGATGGAAGTTCTAGAACAATGACCAATCCTCATCTACCACAACAATCCAGCTGAAGGTGGTGATCCAGATTTTTCAGTTGGCGCTCGGATCAGAAAGAGTCCAGTTCTGATGGACACTGAAGAAAGGAAGTTGTCAACTCTAGATACTGTTGCGCGACACATAATCATGAAAACAATGGATAAGATCACACGTGAAAAGATCAAGTATCTCAAGACAGCCAAACAGATGTGGGATACACTTGCTGAAATGTGTGAAGGAAATGATCTGATTAAAGATAGCAGACTGCAAGCTGAACTGGTGAAGTTTGAGAAACTTAAGATGCTGCTAAATGAAACCATCAATCAGCTCGATGTATTGCTAACAAAATTTGCCAAAACCCCCTCAACCTCTTCTTTCAACAGATCCTTAAAATATGATCTGATTTCCCGTAGCTGATTTTTGGTAATGTGTGTAGCAGAGACACTTTGTGCGAACATATCTGTTGGGATTTGAGCAGTTACGTCAGTTGCTTTAGCCTCTGGTGGCTGGTCTTGAACTGCATCACTGAGACCACCTTCATCGGCAGCTTCCTCATCCTTCATAACATCATCCTTCTTGGAAGTTTCTTCATCAGAAGCCAACACAATCTTCTCCAATGGCGTACCCAGCTTCCTGTAGACCAAGGCCTTCACTGCCTCTTTAGACATTAGCTCAACTGGTGATCCTACAATAGCTGCCTTCTTCATATCAAAGTCGAAGTCGGCAAATTCATCTGGTCCACCCATCTGTTCCATCAGAATAATGAAGTCTGAAAAAAATTTCAGTCTCAGATCTCTCCAAGTGAGGATTTCCACCACTTCATTCTTTATTCTCGGATGAGTCTCCAACTCCGGATAAATTTCGTCCAGTTCCCGTTCCAACCTCAATCTGATCATTGCCCCAAAAATTGTCTTTCCAGCTCTGGATACTGGGAAAGATTCTGGTTGGGCCGCAGATGCAGATGGTTCTTGAGGTTGGGCCTCAGGTTGAAATTGGGTGGAAGTTGGGTGAGATGACTCATCAGGTGGTTGATTAGCAGTGGATTTTTCCGTTATGGCTTGCTGATCTTGTGGCTTTTGAGTTGTCGAGTGTTCTGGCGGGGGCGGTTGAGCAACTTGTTCTTGACTTGGTTGAGCAGCAGGTTCGGCATGTACAGAAAGTGACTTGGTTTGCTCAACTCTTGGAGATGGAGATAGAGAAGGAGAAGGGGTCATGCGCTGGGCAGATGGTGATCTGGCAGGTGATTATGCGCGTGATTGAGGCGAAGGTGATCTTGTCTTTTCTTTTCCTTTTCCTTTTTCTTGCTCTCCTTCTGACTGCTCAGGTGAGCTTTCCACTTGGGATCCAAGTCTTTCTGACCGCTCTGCTGTTTTTTTCTTTGATGCGGCAGATTTATTACCAGAACCGCTTCCTTCCTGCTCACCAGTTTGTTCTGCTTCTTCTTCTTCATCTGACTCTTTTTCCATAAAGAGAGTCATAGGTGCTTGTTTCATCATTTTCAGTCTCTTTGTCAGTTCCTTAGTTAGCGTCATTCTCTTCTTAGGTTGAACTACTTTAGGTTCTCCCTGTTCTTTCACAACTCTTTTCTTTCTCTCCGTTTTGGTAATATCATCGTCAGGAGGACCAAAAATTATAGAAGTATCAGTGAGAAAGGCTTTGTAAGATCTCAGTCCGGTCTGCTCCCAATCTACCCTAGGAAACTTATCCCTCAGAACTACGACAACTTTATTCAGATTGCTGATCATTTTGGTCAGAATAACCACCTGATTTACTTCCTTGAATTTATCCTTCTCTTGAACAAGGATCACCTTCAGATATCCCAACCAGTTGATATTTGGTGCATTATCCACAATAACAGCCATACAATGTAGTTTGGCGTGTGTTAGTCCATCAGGGCTGAAAAAAATGACCATAATCATTTTGGAAATGATATCGAACAGCAGCCTGTATTTGCGCTTTAGCATAGGCTTGATGAAATTGGCCGTCTGGGATTTATCTGCTTCCCTGAAGAGTTGTTCCCTTATCTGAGCCTCTTCATGTTCGCTGTAGAGAACAGGTGAAATCTTTCCCTTAGGAAGTCCAAAAAGTTGGATCAGATCAGAAATCCGGTGATGTCGAAGGTTTCACCATTCACCGTCGTCTCAAGCTCATGATTAGATTTGACCCGCAAATTATGTTGAAATTCCAAGGCTTCAACCTGCATCACTGGATTGGCGCGTGCAGAGCAGAACTTCTCCAGTTTACAAGCTCGAAGAAGATCTAATATCTCCCTGGATTCTGGATCCCTCGTTGTATTGAAGACCACATACTTATCTTCGACAATTTGATTTGTAAGGGGTGGATAGTCACAGATAACATTACCAGAACCATGGGCTGCCATTTCTGCAAGTATATCTAGTATTATATCTATTTTAACATAGCGCAATAGAGTAGATAAAGCACTAAATAACACTTAGATCAAACTATATTGTGCATACACATATTGAATCACAGATTATAGTATCAATAAAATCGTGATGTATCAAAAAAGAATATGCACACATCGATTCATAAGGCATTTGCAGCACTTCTATCATTTGACATATGACCACTAAATACCCAAAATCATTTTAGAGGACATACTCTAAAACACACGCAATTACCAGAGATTTGTGAAAAGGGTAGAAATCGTGTTAAGCGTTTCGCAAAAATGCAGAGTAAATGCAGAGATTTTGTTAAGAGAATTCGGAAAAATTTAGGCTAGAAGGTTTCAAAGTGTGTAATCATGTCTATATATAGAATTGGAGGGAAAAAACCTTTTAGAAAATTGAGATTGGAAACCGAAGAGTCTAATCAGGATGGGCGGTCGAGATTAGACGGTTTGTTTTAAATAAAATCGTGCGGTCAAGAATTTTATTGCGGCAGCTTTTGGATTTAAAAATCGCAATAAATAGCAATTAATACATGTTCCCCACGTCCACATTAAATGCTTTGCAGGGCGTACGCCATATAAATACGTGTACTGTAAAAGCAAATAAGATCAGATTATTTCACATAAGTAATTAGAAGGACAAAAGAACATAAATGCGTATCTGATTGACTGATATTGTAATCAGTCAATACCACATGAAGTTTGTTCAGGTCTGACTTATTTCTGTTGATCTTAATTTCTGCCTAATCCTTGACAAATTTTCCTACCAATGTTTCCTTTCTTGAACAGTTTCCAACTGATCTTCTCTTATTAGTTGAAGTTCCCCCATTCATCTGTCACTTGTTATCTGATCAGTATCCAACTGATCTTGTCTTATCAATTGAGGTTTCCTCTCTCGACTGATTTCTCTCTTCTAGTCAGTTTCTTAACCAACTGGTCCTAGAAACTAGTCCACCAAAGAATTCTGGTGCACTTTCTCCTAAGTCCAGAAGTCCTAGCTCAACTGATAGGTCTCTGAATCTGACTTCAGCTAGAGGTTTGGTTAAGATGTCAGCTCTCTGTTTGTCAGTATGGATCTTTTCCATTATGATATTCTCTTTTCCACATGATCTCTTATGAAATGATGTCTGATGTCCACATGATTGCATCTTGTATGCATAACTGGGTTCTGAGTGATTGCAATAGCACTGTTACTGTCACAGAATATGAGCACGTTTGTAGCTACAATGTTATAATCCCTCAGCTGCTGACTAAGCCAGAGCAGTTGGAAGCACCAGCTTCCTGCGGCCATGTATTCTGCTTCAGTAGTAGATGTGGCAACAGATGTTTGTTTCTTTGAAAACCAAGAGATCAGTTTACTTCCTAAGAGCTGGCATGGCTATAAGCATGCTTCTTTGTCCTTTATAGCCGTTTGACTCTGAAACACCATATCCTGCAATGTCAGTTCTGTACATGCGTGTCTCGCTCTCGTTGGTTGTCAAGTACACTTATTCGGCGCTTGATTCCCCAACTTAGGTTGACATTCTTCTTGTCTGATGAACTTGTACGTTTCTGGTAAACCTAGGTTACAGCTGCTTGAACTGACCTGATCAGATGGAACTGATCAGTCTACCTGATTAAATCTTCTGATGTAAGTTGTCTTAGCCCAACTTACTGACTCATCTGATGTTGTCTATATAGCAGGTCATCAGGTCTTGAATCTTCTACATGATCTTCGTTCTCTTCTTTAGATTAATACTGATCTGGTAGAAACTGTTAAATAAGTTTCTTGATTTCTGGACATCGATCTTCTGATCTTCTTGTCTTCACCTGATCTATACCAGATTATCAGGTATTTCTGATCTTCAAACTTGCTTGATACATATTGAGTTCCCCCTCAATATGTGACCTATATTATTACATCAGTTGCTCTATACAGTAATTATCAACTGATCACCTTAACCTGATTTCTAAAAACATCAGTCAGTTAATAGGTCTGACTAGTCCTATTACAAGTGTTTTGGAACTTTCATCAAAATTATAAATTTCCCAACACGTGGGATACACGCGCACGTCATCTTAATCGTGATGTTTCAAATCAGCGCATCTAGGACACAAATTATCATTACGAACCGCGCACTATGCAGACATGAGGTGTCTAATGCTGGACACGAAGCAATCATATATGGGGGCCAATTGTTGTCCCGCATGTGTGCACCAAACGATACATGGATTTATCTAGATATAATCCAAGTAGCTCGTGTCTCGGGGCGACTAGACGCTCCATGAGCCCAAAGTTTGAGAAATCTATAACTCGTGAGAGGAGCAACTAGCGTTGCAAGTGATCAATGAGTGTGGCGACCAAGAGACGACCTAAGATGTTGAGTCTGATATAACTTGACGGCGAGAGTGACGAGTTCGACCTCGCCCAACAAACATGTACCAAAGGTCTTCCTGAAATGAAAATAAGACTCAAGCCCCGCCAACTGGACATGATATAGAACCTATCGTGGAGAGCCTGATTAGGGCGCGATTGCCGCACTAGTTTCACCTCGCGAGTGGATGCCCTGACTTCACTTCCAGATGGTACAACGAGAGTGGCCGACTTGACATATAATAGAACTCGCCTATATAGTAAAAGGGCGGATTTGATGGCAAGGATTAGGCCTAGTTAAAGAATGAAACACTAGCCCCCTGTAGCTATAAATAAAGGCTTAGACCCATTGAATAAAGGTCAATTAATTATGCTTATGTGCATATATACATGCTTTGATTCCATGAGTTCTTTTCTCAATTATGATTATTTAATATTATAGATAATCACATTCATTATTTCACATATTGGAATATTATTTGTTTAGCCAAATAAAAAATTACACCACATAGAGTACCCTTTGCACGAGCCTTCATAAACGTCCTATCAATGAATAATATTGGTCGACAAGATTTAAAGTCATCTACACAAGATTTGAATGTAATGAATACACGTTTAAAGTGATTAGTTTCCTTGTTAGGCTCTATCACAACAATACTCCCTGGATTTATGCGTTCAATAGCCAAAAAATACCCTCTCAGTTGGTTGTATGATTCATTATAGCTATCGAAAATCTGCTTCCAAGCCCATTCAACTGATTGTCAAACTTTCCAATACGGGATATCTAGCTTATAACTATCTAAGAATATTAGTCTACAATCTCACTTCCACCTATTGTAGGTTTGTTCTTAATTGTCTGTAGCATCAACTCTTATTTGATATTTGTCCCAAGACGTGAAGCCTCATCACTGCCCAACTTCGTCTTACATTTATGAACAAGATTAGCTTTGAATATCACGAAATACTCATTCGCCTCGTGCCTCCTTGCACTTATAAACCAACCACAGCCACCGGTTGCATCCCAATACAAGATGCATGAATGTAACGCTCATTATTCTTGTGGTACTTCAACTTCAAACCTATTTGAGTAGAGTACTTAATTAGCTCTTTCCTAAAACTCAATCGCACCACCCCTAAATTCTTTCCCAACACCTTCTTCCATGATGTTTTCCCAACCATCAAATAATGGGGACTTCTTCTTAAAGGGTGGACACACCTCATAAGATGGGATGTTTGTGCCAAATAACTCACTAACATTTAGGTAATTTTCTTCGTTAATTTTAACTGAAGTCTAAACATTAGCCTGATCCCTATCACTATTTTGAGCATGTTCATTACACTCCCTGCTAAATACCTTTGCCCTAATCAAATTCAAGAAGTTTAGAAAATCCACACCAATTACCTCTTCCCTGTTTTTTTCACAATAAGCACTTGGATCATTTCTAGTACCAGAAGTTTGCACGCACGGATTACTAGTGATCAAATCAACCAACACTAGTTTTGCAGATAAATGATGACAAAGTAATAATAAGTTCTTAAAATCATCATCAGACAACAGGCTACAATTGCTAATATAACCAACTAAATAAAGAAATGATACTTGATCTTTATGCAACTCAACCCACTTACCTAAAATATAAGACATGAACTTGTAGTATAACGAGCTATGAGTAATAGATACCAATTTGCACTCACCCTTGTCCTTGACACAGAGAATGATTGGTTGATCCATGATTTGTGTTTAGAGGTTTTTTCTCGAATGGGGGAGATGATTATCGGAGGTTTAATATTGGTGGGAATCGAATCAACAGGAATGGGCGATTTGTTGGATGCCCAGAATTTGGAGATTTTTGTTTGACCCATTTTGTGTGATACTCATTTTCGGGAATATGAATAGGGTTTGAGGTATAGAGGTATTTCTCGAACAAAAGGTTTGATTATTGGAGGTTTGATCGAGTAATAAACGTGGTTATGCAAATCAAAGGAAATTTTCGATACCCATTTGTTCTATGCCTAGAAATTGAGGGGTTTTTGGGTGATATTATTTGAATAAAAAGAGGAATGGAGTCATTTCTTTAAAACAACCAAATTTGAATTATTTTTTTTTTCTAAACCTCCATTCCTGTACTCTACTCCCTAGTGTATCCTCCTAATGCCTTCGCTCTCTCTCTCATCCAAAAATAGTAACCCTGTCTTGCCCAGCTCTATACCTAACCCGTCAAACCTCCATTCCTGTACCATTGGTGGGAATAGAAAGAGGAATGAAGCTCGTCGAAAAGGATGAGATTCTTAGGATTTTGAATCATGTTGGTGAGTTCTTATGGGCGTTGTCAAGGCCATTAAGAACTTACAAACAAGGTCCTCCGAGTTGTCAGTGACTCCAAGGAGCGCCAACTCATTAAAAACACCCTCAATTTCATGCATACCTTTAACCAGGTTAAGCAGTTGGTTCTTCTAAGCACGAGTAGGCATTCCACAGGCGATCACCAAAAATTTTGAAGCCATAAGAGGGGATTTGGCGGAAGCGATGATGGGAATAATCATAAGCATGCAAGCCAATTAATGCATTGAGAATCAACTGGTATATTTTGGATTAGAGGAGTCGACGTCGTCGAATCTTACATTGCATGGAGGTTAGGGATGGGTTCCATTAACATAGCCATATAGGTTATAACTGGTAGGGAGAGTCTGGAACTGAAATTTTCAGGTCGTGTAATTGGTGGTGAATACTGAATAGCCTCAGGGATGCCTGTGTAGATATGTTGCAGGAAATTAGGAGTTTGGCGACAAAACATCCATGGGTAGAGTTTCACCAAATCCCAAATGGGAAAAAAGGAGAATTTTGTGGTCCTACCCTTAATTGTCTCTGATTACCACATACAGCAACGGAGCCAGAAAATTTAGTTAGGGGGACCTAATTAAAAATAGGTCTCATGTGACCTGTATTCAAGTAAACTCTCATTTTCGAATGCCACTGTAATTTATATGAAGAGTTCCTGTTGTTCATATGAAATGTCATTATTTAAAACAATACATATGAAGTGTCATTGTTTAAAAAATATTTTAATTAGTGACACTTCTTATGTACAACAATGATATGTGAAGAAAAAGGACCTCACGTGAACTTAAGTTCAAATAAATTTTTGCCCCTAACAAGATAAATAAAATAAAAACTCGAAGTATATTTTGAAAAAAGCTACACTAAACTCATTTAATAATTGTGGTTCCAATTATAAGTAAAATATATAATCAAAAAGTGGGTCTCATGTGCATCTAAGTGCACCGTGCACTCATAGTGCATTTTAGAATCATGCAACTTGTTATATTGAAAGATGCAACTTGTTTACACTGAACCGTGCAACTATTTTTTCAAATTAATAGTTGCACAGTACAGTGTAAACAAGTTGCTTCTTTCAGTATAACAAATTGCGTGGTTCTAAAATGCACTATAAGTGCACGGTGCACTTTGATGAATACAAGCCTTAATCATAATGAAATAATTTATAATGATATAAATAAAGTAAGATATATAATTTGTCTCTAACTGTTTTATATATAATATATTACAAAAATAATAAATTTATAAAAATAATAAATATGACATAGATTATTCAATAATAAAACCAATACTCCAATATAAGGAATTTGTATCAAATTTCATAGAATTCTAAATTATTTAAAATAGAAAATTAAACAAACAAGGGAAGTAAAGGTAAGGAAAGTTGTGCTAACCTTGACTTGAACCCAGTCTTTCAAGAAGTTGAAAGACTAATTAGGTTCTCTACAATTAAGGCATGCAAATTTATATACGAAAATCCTATTTAAGATACGAGACATATTTGCGTGAGGCGGTTTCACGGTAAAAACGTGTAGCATAATTTGAATATTGATGCTTTAACACTTTGAGAGGGGTGAGTGTTAATTTGTGATATGTTGTACCCGTTTCATTATGAGACCGTCTCATATCAGTTTTTGTATTGAAAGAATGGATTGATTTTCTTCCATTTTTTAAATTAAATTGGGCCGTCTGATATCTTTGTTGAGTCAAATTTAGATGGTTTTTTGGGCCTTATTGTGAATAAATCAAGTGGGCCAATAATTAATGAGGTTAGGCCTGCTCGCCTTTGGGATGGCCCTTTTTGTGGTAATTAAAGGCCACTTACTTTTGGGCTTAATTTTATTATTTAATCCTCTTGGATCATAGCCTTGATTATTAGTATCAAATTAAAGATTGTGAAAAGAATTCAATCGATTAGACTCGCCAATCAAATTTTCGATTGAAGTGCAACTTTGAGCGGGTCTCATGTGCATCCACGTGAACCGTGCACTCATAATGCATTTTAGAAACAGACAGCCTGTTATGCTGAATTATGCAATTTATTTACACTGAACCTTGCAAACTATTTTTCCATATTAATAGTTGAACGGTTAAATGTAAATAAGTTGTATATTTCAGTATAACAAATTGCATATTTCTAAAATACACTATGAGTGTACAGTGCACGTGGATGCATACAAGACTTTGCTTGCAACTTTTTATCCAAATTGTCAAGAATGTTTGTCATTTCTTTCTTTGGAGTTTTATCAATTCAGGGTCTAAAAGATGGTAAATCTATCAATTTAAGCCTGAAAGATTTTTCCTATCGGTTCAAGGTCTGGAAGATAGAAAACTATCAATACAGGACCTGAAAGATAGAAACTATCAATTCAAGGCCTACACATTTTAAGACCATATATGTTTGTCACTAAACCATAAACCCTGAACCGTAAACCCTAAACACTGAATCCTAAATCTTGAACCATGAACCATATACCCTGAACCATGAACCCTAAACCCTAAAAATAAAAAAATAAGGACATGAAATATAAGTGTCAAACATGGCCTTAAAATGTGTGAGCCTCAAATTGATAGTTTTTATCTTTCAAGCCCTGGATTGATAGTTTTCTATCTTACAAGCCTTGAATCGATAGGAAAAATCTTTTAGGCCTTAAATTGATAAATTTACCATCTTTCATGCCCTAAATTGACATTTTTCCTTTCTTTCTTTTGATTCCCACCGAAGAACATGCATCATTCCATATTCTTTTTTCCCCCTTTTTTTCTCTAATGAATTATTATTGTGGTCATTCGCGTTAAGCAAACTGCAAATAGTACTATTAGTGCTTTGAGAAAATAATTGAATGTTTTAGAAAAATAAATTTTACATTTAAAAAATGCACTTGAATTGCATGGTGCACATAATGTATACAAGACTTTGCCAAAAATAAATTGTTTAAGCTAAATGGGATTTGACTTGGGCTCATTTAATAGATTTATTGGGCAAAAATTAATAAACTTGGGCCAGAATGAAGAGATTTGGTCATGTTATATTTTAATTGGGGCCATTTAAATTATTCTTCACCCACCTATTTTTCTAAACATTGGTAGATACACTCCCTTTAAACTACCTAAATTACCCTTTTTGTATTTAATTTCCCCCCTCCGCTAGTAACATTTCAAAACCAAAGCAATACACCCCCTCCAACAAGAAACGGCGCGATCCGAACGAATTGATGGGTGTTTATTTTTTTGTTTGATTTTATGTTAAGGTTTTTTTTTTTTTAATTTATTGTTTGATATTCATTTCCTTTAGTTTGATTTTAATTATAGAGTGAATATTGTTCCATTTTTTTGGGCAAAACTGTGTAGACTGCATGTAGATTGTATGAAAACTGGGTGATAAGGATTTTCGAAACTGGTTTGTTGAATTTGGTGTTATTTTTTGAAAGAATATTTCCGAAAATAAACTAATAATTAGAAAATTACAATAATATGCACTGAATGTTGTTGCAGCCTGAACCTTTTATGCACTGATACAGAGCTGATGAGAGTTGAGTGTGAGAATTGAAAGAGTTGATTCCTTCTTTATTGATGACATAATACGTCTTGTAAATAAAGTCTCGGTTTCAATCATATTTCGTGCTAATTCAGCAATCTTTGGCGTTTTATATTTACATTAAGCAAGTGTTTTAATGCATCTGCCTTAATTGAGGAGAAGAGAGGACGTATATAATGGAGATTGAGACCTTGTTTTCTTTACAAATGTTAATTGAAATTTTTCTTCTTCACAAATTTTAAAACAAAACAAAGATTAATTATGCACCATAAATGCATGGGGCTTGGATAAAGGAAGTTAGCTGCAAAAATGGTGAACTAACATGTCAATAGGAAAATAATTACCTTAGATGATTTGCCATCTTTCTCATCCTTAAGCAAGTCCCTGATTGGAAAATATGCGGCATTTTTACATGAAATAAAGTAATTTATGAGCTAAAATTGAGGTTATCACGCCCATTCCCTTCTTTTCCTTTTTTCTGCAGAAGGTTGGATTCCATTTTGGAGATGATAATAAAGGAGGTTAATAATCTTTTTAACATGAAATAAAATCATACTACTTTCTTTCTTGCATCTATGAGCTAAAATTATTCTACTCTATCTATTATGTTTAGATTATCATGCAAAATCTGTATTTTGTGACTAGTATAAATATGATGGGTCACATCCCAATTTTTATAAAGCTTATAAAGTCAATTTAAATAGACAATTATCCAAAATTTTCATAACTAACTAAAATAATGCATTTTCAAAATTTCAAAGTTTGCAGCAACAGTAAATTAAATCAATAATTTCAAAGAAGATAACTTAATCACTAGAAATTCTACTAAATTGTCTCAGTGCTAACCATAACCCTTTAAAATAAAATAATATAATCCAATGCTACTGAAAATAATGTCAAAACTCAATCCTCAATATTCAAGTGAAATAAGAGTTGTGCAATGAAATAATTTGCTTAAGTAAAATGATAAATAATGTCTCAAGGCAATTCATCTGCCCTCCACCGCACTCCATAATTACTCTGCAAAATGTTAAAGATTGAGATGAGCAAAACAACTAGCTCAGTGGGATTTCCTCACAATGTTATAATCAAATATACACTACTACAAAAATGTTAATAGACAACAAAAATTATTTGTTGTCTATTAACTTAAATCTACCTTGTGTATTAAGGTGTAGTTAAAGAGGCATACATATTTCACAACAAATTATGTCCGTTGTCTATTATATAAATAGACAACGTTTGTTCATTGATAGACAACGGTTACTATCCGTTGTCTATTAAAGTTTTAACAACAACATTCCACAACGGATTATGTCCATTGTCTATTATAGAAATAGACAACGTTTGTCCGTTGATAGACAACGGTTACTATACGTTGTCTATTATAGTTTCGACAACGACGTTCCGCAATGGATTATTTCCGTTGTCTATTATACAAAGAGACAACAGTTACAATCCAGTGTCCATTACAGTTTTGACAACGATGTTTTACAACGGAAAAATATATATTGTCTGTTATATAGGTTTATAACCCGATGTCTATTCATATTTATATATAAATATTTTTTTCCAAAATATTCAGATTTAAGGTATAAAATAATAGAATCATAATATGCAAAAAATTTAAATTTCCAACCATAAATTCCTTCTATTCAACATAAGTCGTTCCAAAGTACAAATCCACATATCATAGTCTGTTCCAATACATAATATGTTCCAAAATACCAAAAGCCTAAACATATATGTCCAAAAATACCTCTGTTTACATCAGGTCAAAATAAACAAATAAACTTTAATAGAAGCTCAAGTGTTGATACTCGACTACATTGAATTATTGATGCATTAAGCCCACTCCACCCACACTTCATCAATTTGAGCCTTTGTGTAACTTCTCTATTTGAACTGTGAAATAACATTGATATTAACTAAACCACATTATGCAAAATTCTCAAAATAGATAAATTTGAGAAAGAACAATTTAAAATTACCAGAGATTGCATTGAATCAACATCGACTGATCCATCAAACTCAAATGCACTCCTCATAAACCGCAGTGCATAAAAACGACATTGTTTAAAATCTTGTTGCCCAGGGACCTAGTTTAAAAACGAAGATAGTGAATTCAGACCATAGTTAATTAGAATACTTTCTAGCTATTCACGTCTTTTACATACCTTAATAACTTTCCATATTGTAAGGGGGATAATTCTTTCAGCGCTACAATTTAAATATGGGAATCTGATGACTTAATTTAATTACTATTTCTTTTTAATCTGATGAGATAATATACTACTTAATTAATATAAATATAGGGTTTTGTATTAGGCATTTCTCTCCGTAACAACAGCCTTAGACTCTCTTTTTAATCAACTCAACAATTGCGGAAAAGTGCGTTGACTCTATTCCAATTTAATCCTAGAGTTGCAAATTGGAACAGTAGCTTGCAAATCAAGGGCCTTCTCCTCAACCAAGCCTTCTTATAGGAATTTACACGTTGTCTATGCTAAGTAATTTAGACATCAAATTTTATAGCCATTCACAAACTGTAAAATTTGCTATTAATACAAAGTTCAAAGCTTAACCTCATTCGATGGATGGTACGTAAGAAAAAAAGTACAAGGCCTAAATTTCCAAACTACAAAAATTAAATCAACAATGATAAATATGTTTTCAATTATATTACCTGGAGACTGGAGGGACCTGAGCAGCGTGACGATGGCGCGACGATGGAACGAGAGAGAAAAGAAGCGTGGAGGAGGAGAGCGGCAGAAAAAGGTGTAGGGTTTTAAGACTAAAAGAAAAACGTTGGGCCCTTCCCCGTTGATGTAAAATTGCCCAAGTATACATCATTATTTGTAATTATAGTATAAATTATTAAAATTTAAATAAAAAACTTAATTAAATGTTAAGCTATATACGTAGTATATATATTAATTAAAGTGTATATCACTAATTGTGGTTACTTAATCCATACCAATATATTAAAACTTAATATGGTTATAAAGAAAATTAAATGTTAAATTAATAATTAGGGGTAAATTATCTATATATATATATATATATATATATATATATGAGAGATTCTCTTGCGCACCCGGTGCACTGTGCACACCACAGTGTATTATAGAAATATATAACTTGTTATATTAAAATGTGCAACTTGTTTACACTGAAACGTGCAACTTATTTCTCACGTTAATAGTTGTTCATTTCAGTGTAAAAATTTTGCATGTTTCAGTGCAACAAGTTGTATGTTTTAGTGTGAAAAAGTTGCCTGTTGCAGTGCAATAAGTTGTATGTTTTAGAGCGCAACAAGTTGTATGTTTTTAAACTACATTTTGTGCATGGTGCACCTGGTGCATACATGATTTAGACATCTACATATACTACAATCGAGAAAAGACAACACACGTACATATCAAGGTAAATGAATATTAAAAAAAAAAAGGAAAATAATTTTCCATTAATCACTCGATTGGAAATGTAACCAAAAGAGTATAATTTTTTTTTTTTAGAATAAAAAAAGTATAAATTAAGAAGTTTAATTATTCTAAGTATTAGTACATATATACTTAAGGGCAAACTCTCTTGTGCACCATTTGCACTAATTTTGAATTGGTGCAGATTGATTTCATTTTAGTTTTTTTTTTTTTAATTTTGGACTAGGTTTTTTTTCCAGGGCCCGAACCCGGCCCGAGTGGTTCATAGTTCACTGGGCCCGAGTGGTTCATATTTCACTCGGCCCGAGTGGTTCATATTTCACCCGTCCCGAATAGATCATGATTTAGGGTTCATGATTTAGTATTTAGGGTGTAGATGATCCATCCACATTAAAATTGAATCCAATTGCATCAATTGCATCTTGTACAATTGGTGCACACAAGCATCACTCATACTTAAGGGTAAATATAATAATAAAAAGGACTAGAATAATTAATTTTATTAAATATAAATTTTTTTAAAAAATATATACCACTGATTTTAATAGACAATGGGAAATGACAACGGCAACATCAATCGTTGTCTATCAGCGAAAATTCTAGCTAAAAGGCAACGCCAAAAGACAACCACAACATCAACCGTTGTCTATCAGCGAGAATTCTAGCTAAAAGACAACGCCAAAAGACAACGGAGCATCAACCGTTGTCTATCATTGAAAATTCTAGCTAAAAGACAACGCTAAAAGACAACGGAAGCATCAACTGTTGTCTAACATCGAGAATTCTAGCTAAAAGACAACGCCAAAAGACAACGGAAGCATCAACCGTTGTCTATCAGCGAGAATTCTAGCTAAAAGACAACGCCAAAAGATAACCTAGGCCTATATCCGTTGTCTATTAGCGAAAATTCTCTGTAATAGACAACGGTTAGTCAAATACACAACGTACTATGCCTAATAGACAACGGATTCCTAAATATCCGTTGTCTATTCTGCGTTGTTGTTTAACGTTTTGCTAGTAGTGATAACACATAAATAAAACCATAAAATCACATAACATGCATCATAATCATAATAACGAGTCAAGGATTTTTTCCATCCTGAGTCGTATTGGCCAATCTGTATATGGTGGAGTTGCCCCAATGATCTTTTCCATCCTGGACCGAAATCCCCACAAGTTACAACGATCTTTTCCATTGAGTAACCAAATAATTCAATATAACATTCCACGTAAATCATGTAGCAAACAACAATTAAATTCACATGAATATTTAAAAATAACAAAACAAGTAAAAATCCCACCTCAAAGTTTTGATTAATCTCGTAAACATGTAAATTGGCTGAAGGCGTAAAATCCTCGTCACCTAAAATAATTAAATAATAAAATTTTAAAATTATGAATATTCAATACTTTAATAGTAAATTAAGGTCCAATGGTATATACCTATTCGTATATATATACTGGACAAATTTTGGAAAATAATTAACAAAACCTGGTTTGAATCATTTAAAATAATATAAAAAAAATTAAACGTGACCCTACCATGAATTATTAAAATAATAATATGACTTCATTGGGCAACAAACTATCAACTCTAATATATATGTGAAGCTCAAGACCAATTATAAGAAAATACTAGAATAAATATGACTTACTGACTCATTCCAATAACAATTTTATAACACTAAAAATTTAGACTTTGCATATTAAAAACGATTGCTTTCCGTTTTTTTTTTTTTTTAAAGAAAAATCAAGCCCAGAAAGTAACATAATATGTCGGATGAAATTAATACAATACACATTTTGATACGGCAGCACTAAAAAAAATACCATTAAAATAAATATCTTTGGCATAATACAGGAAAACAACCAAATTAATTGGGTTTTTGAAATCCAACACGGTATATTAAATTTTTGACTGACCAGTTAAAATGGAATATAGACTACCGGAAAAATAAAAATTAAATAAAAAGGCATATGAGGATCCCGTTTGATTAAGAGTAGAGAAAAGATATGAGTGTTTGCCCCAAAATTTCCGATTGCTAGACTGCGAGAGAAAAGTCCCCTTTTTTTTTCTTTTTCTAAAAATTTGAGTGAAGAGATAAATTTTGTGAGATTGAAAAATCTGGGAACTACCGTGAATTAAAAAGAGTGGAAGAGCGGAAACAGTTGAGATATTTGGGGCTAGTGTTACATTAAGTATTCCCACTTTCTACGTGGGTTTTGAATGTTCAAAATGATAGTTATTCAAAACAAATTGAGAAAATTTTATGATAAAAGTTTATCTATGTATTATATTTTAAGTAAAGGAAAAGAAATTAAATGAATAAATAGAATTTATATATATACATAAGCTTTTAAGCTTAGACGTGCGACACCTATATAGAAG
Source organism: Stenogyne calaminthoides (assembly GCA_037126765.1). Taxonomy (NCBI): domain Eukaryota; kingdom Viridiplantae; phylum Streptophyta; class Magnoliopsida; order Lamiales; family Lamiaceae; genus Stenogyne; species Stenogyne calaminthoides. Next base: position 28,971,390 of record JBBCBC010000001.1, on the reverse strand, counting down.
AGTAATATATATATATATATATATATATTATTTTCTATTTATTTTTTTTATAAATTATTTTATCTAAAAAAAAATCCTAATATATATAAGTGGCCATATATAAATAATTATTCCTTTTTAATTCTCTTTAACATATATAATTTATGTGTTTCTTTTTAATAACTTATGGTGATTTAAAATATTGGGTGTTACATCCTACCCCCTTAAAGAAAATTTCGTCCTCGAAATTTAAAACGTTCCATGAGCAAATAATTCTGCATACTTTGCACGTATTTCATCTTCACGTTCCCAACTCGCCTCTTTCTCACTATGACGATTCCACTGAACCTTGATCATTGCTATTTCTTTGTTTCTTAATCTGTGAACTTTCCTCTACAAAATAGCCAACGACTTCTCTTCATAAGTCAAACTCTGATTTATTTCCAATGTCGAGTAATCGATGATATGCTCCGGATCATGAACATACTTCCTCAACATGGAAACGTGAAACACATTATGTACCGCATCAAATTCTGGAGGTAAAGCTAGTCGGTAGGCTAAGTCACCAACTCTCTCGAGTATCTCAAATGGTCCCACGTACCTCGGCCTTAATTTTCCTCTCCTTCCAAAACGTATGACTCCCTTTGTAGGGGAAACTTTCAAAAACACCTTCTCTCCCTTGTAGAACTGTAAGTCCTTTCAGCTCCTGTCTGCATAAGATTTCTGCCTATCTTGAGCCACTTTGATCTTCTCCCTTACATTCTCCACTACTTCAATTGTTTCCTTCAACATCTCGGGCCCTAGTAACTTTCTTTCTCCAACCTCATCCCAATACAATGGTGAGCGACACTTTCTCCCGTATAATGCCTAGTAAGGGGCCATTTCAATAGTCAACTGAAAATTATTATTATAAGCAAACTCAACCAAAGGTAAATAGTATTCCCAACTATTGTTCAACTCAAGTACGCATTCTCTCAACATATCCTCCAAAGTCTGAATTGTTCTCTCTTATTGCCCATCAGATTGTGGATGATAAGTTGTAGTGAAGTTCAACTTAGTCCCCATAGCTTTCTGTAAGCTCTTCAAAAATCCCGACGTAAACCGTGTATCTCTATCGGACACAATCGAAACTGGTACTCCGTGTAACCTCACTATCTCCCGAATATAGGTCTGTGCATACTGCTCCATCTTAAATGTAGTCTTCACTGGAAGAAAATGTGCAGATTTGGTTAAACGATCCACAATAACACAAACTCCATTGTTTCCTATAACCGTTCTCGGTAGTCCCATAACGAAATCCATCGTTATATGTTCCCACTTCCACTCAAGGATCTTAAGTGGTTGTAGCAATCCAGAGGGACGTTGATGCTCCGCTTTTAGTTGCTGACAAATCAAACACCTTTCCAAGAACTTAGCAATGTCCTTCTTCATTCCACTCCACCAAAATATTCTTCGTAAGTCATGATACATGTTGGTCCCGGTGCTAACGAGTCTCACACGTGTATGGGGGGGGAATACACGTGTTCAGTGATTTTTAAAACTTTTCTTTCACTGAGGTCAGATGGGTCAGGTTATCCTGATGATTTTGCCCTGAGAAGCACAGATTGCCCTGAGTCAAAGTCTACTGAGACAATGATCCTGAGCTGCTTTCAGAAGCTTCAGATTAGCCCAACTGAGCATGAGTTTATCAAAGATCCTGAGGCGCTTGGATCAAATAATTATCTTACTGAACCCTCAGTAGAGTTAGTTTAGTTTGGTAACTACCTGTTCTAGCTACTCAAGTGTGCGGAATGGTTGGCCCTATGTTTATACTCGTTTTAGCTTTGCTGAAAATCTTCCCTTCGATAAAACAGTGATTAAGGTTGTGATCAATTTGATGCAAGTTCAGTGGATTGGTTCCAACTGAATATCAGTGAATTATGCTGTCAGTGAAAACACGCAACAGATAACAATGCAACAGAAAGTAAAACAACACAACAATTATATTGGTTCAGAGACTCAAGCTCCTACGTCCACTCTCTCTGATCTTCAGAGAAATTTCTTAACCACTTCCTAAAGCTTTCTGGCTAACTCACTGTAGCTTACTCACTTTTCTACCTTGAGTTTTCTGGCTGACTCACTGCAGCTTACTAACTCAAACACACACAAGTGTTCAGACTACCACAAGTAGCTTACTAACTTCTTCTCTAGATTTTTCTGGCAAACTCACTGTAGCTTACTAACTCTTTACAACTCCAACTCACCAACAAAACACACACAAACTACCTTAACAAAGGGTTTGGGTTTTGGGTCGGTTTCCAACTGGGGTGAGATATCCTTTACAATAAGAACGAATGCAAAGGCTGGGATATCTCTTATAAGCTTTGGATATATCTATCACTCTAGGCTTAGAATTGTGAGCTCTCTCTAATGTGAAACACTTGGGAAATTCTAGGGTTTTCGAGTGCTTCAATTTGCAATAATACGAATGAGCTCTTGAGTTGCTTTGAAATTTCCCGTGAACTCTCAATGTAATGGGTCACTAGTATTTATAGGCAACTTCACCAAGGTCACTCTTGAAAAACTATCCGTTGGAGGAGATAGCTTCATGAGTTTCCTCTTGTGGTGTTTGATGAACGGCTATATTTAAGGTTTGAATACTCCCTTGCATGTTTTAGGAAATATGCAGTCATGTAGCCAATCACCAATTTTTGCAGTCTGGAACATAGTACTATTGACATGATTCAGTGTCCTGTCGCTTTCAGTATCAGTAAAGTACAGTGTTGTCTTCCTCTGATTGGTTTTTATCTTCAATAAATGTAGACAAACAAAACGGCTCTTTTTGGTCAATATCTCTGAATGAGATAACCTTAAACAACACTTAGACTTAGTTCCTTTTGTCTGCATATGAATGTTTTGGGCAATATCTACTTTTCTGAATCTTTGTGTTTTTCACAGTTTTTTAGTCTTCAGATAGATATTATTCAGTGCCTCTGAACATTCAGGTTATACTGAGTATTCAGTATCTTACTGAGTCTTCAGTAACTACTGGGTCTTCAGTATCTTCTGAGTCTTCAGTGTCTTTAGTGACATACTGAGTCTTCAGTGCCTTCAGTGACATACTGAGTCTTCAGTGCCTTCAGTGACATACTGAGTCTTTAGTGTCTTCAGTGACTTACTGAGTCTTCAGTGTCTTCAGCGACTTACTGAGTCTTCAGTGTCTTTCAAAATCTAACCTGATCTATATCTGCTGACTATACATGGTGCAGATAACTTCCTGAATAATCTATACTGAATCCTGACTCAATCTATCAAGATTATCCTGAACATGTCATACTCAGAGTTTTTAGGATCTAATCAAAACGTCTTTATTAAATTCATTTCCCAACAATTTCCCCCTTTTTTATGATGCCAAAACCATCTTGTTATATTTAAGAAAACCTAACCTATACTCAGGTTTCAATTTGTCTATTACAATCCAAAATGGTAATTCTCCCAACAATTTCAAAACATAAGGCATATCAAACATAAAAGACATGTAAAAAGATAATGAGATATTATCTTTGAGCATAAAGATAAAATTTTCATTGATGTAGGATAAGAGTTACAGATTACAATGAAAATCAAAAACAAAAACAGAAGTACAAAGTCTTCAGTCTTCTTCCACTTCATCCTCTGGCACTTCCAGGTTGAACATCCCATAGTATCTCTTCTTCAGTTCATCCCTTGCTTTGATGATATCAGGGTTGTTTCCTGTTAGGCCTAGCTGGATGGCATACTGAGCTATCTCCTGAGAAATGGATGTTTCATTCACATAGCCATTCTCAAGTCTAGGAGCTGGGTAAGTGTATGGACCAGGGGCTACTATCTGAGAATTTCCTTCATCTGCCAAGTTGATCCAACTTTGCAGGTACTTAGGATAGAATGTCAGTAAGTACTCAATGAAGGCTTCATTCATATATGAGCTGCACCCCCTCCATTCTCAGAATCTCATAATAGAACCAGAAGGTTCTCTTGATATCCTCCCATGCATCATTGAACTGAATAGGCATCCATTTGTCAATGTGCAGCCATTTCTGAGTTTTTTCTGTACCCCTCCTTTTGCTCAAAAACGTTTTAAAACCACTTCTTCTTTTCTGCTCTTCTTCTTTCTTTTTCCTGATCAAAGGAACACCTGACACAGAAGCAGCAGTCTTCTTCTCTTTTTCTATTTGAAGGGTTTTCAGAGTTTTCTTGGTATTGAAGACTTCTTTCTGAATTTCAGTTTCTTCTTTTTCAGCTTCTTCCTCAGATTCTTCAAAATCTATTATCAATTTCCTCTGAGTAGGCTTAGAAGCTTTAGCTCTTTTCTTCTTTTCTTGCTCCACAAATGCAACAGTCTTTCTCTTTTCAGGTCTGACTTGATCTTCAACGGCTTTGCTTGTCTCAATTATCCTTCTATCACTCAGTTTTTCAGAAATTACTTCCTGAATAGTTTGCTCAGATGTTTGAGTGAAGATAGGTTTCTCAGCTTCTTTGAATTTTAATTTCTCGGTGGCTTCAATTTCTCTTAAGGCTTCAGCAATTTTCTTTCTTTCAGCTTCTTTTTTAGCCTTTCTCTCCAAGCTTTGTGCCAACAACTCACTTAATTTGCCACCAGGCCTTTACCCCTTTTTGGCACCATACCTTGGGAGTAGTTGAGTCAGTGCAGTATCCATATGGTATTGCTCTTTGCTTATACTTCGCACTTCCCCTGCCAACTGATCATGCTCATCCTCTAGCCTTCTCATGTAATTCTTAGCCATTGAGAATTCATCCGAAAGAGGTGCGAACTGATTTGAGAAGACATCATGCATCATCTCTGTCATCTTGGTCATGAGCATATAGCCCATTTCCTCAACAACTGTTTTGATCATCAGATCATTCTTCTCAACCAGCTTGGCTTCAAGATAGGCAGTTCTTTCTTGATACATTTGCTTCATCTCTGCATTGAGCTCAGTTTTGACTACATCAATCTTTCCTTCCAAAGTAGTCATTTTATCTGCAAGAGTTGTTTGTAGTTGCAGCATGTCTGAAGATGAACTCAGATTTTCCAGCTTTTGAGATTGGCTTGCCAAGGTTTCTTCAATTTGAGTCACTTTTTCAACTATTGGCACCACCTTCTCCAATTTATCTAGGATAGGACTGAAATCAATCACTGGAGTTTGTACAACTTTTTCCAACTGAGCTGGGTGCTCCAACTGAGCCCCAGTCTGCATATCATACATAACAGATTTAAAGATAGGAACTTCAGTAGCTTTGGCATAATGTATAATAGTGCCAAAAGATACCTGAAGAGTGTTATTTTCAGTCTGAGGATGTGTGATATCAGTCTGTGCAACACCAGTGTCCTTCTCCATCTGACTTTCAGTCTCTTTTTCTTTCTCAGAATCAGTCTGAGGTTCCTTCTCCCCCTCAGATTGTTTTTCAGCATCATCTTGTTTGTCACCCTCTTTATCTTGATCCTCATCTCCTTCTGGATTCATAGAACTGGAGGTATCAACATCAGCTTTCCTTTTCTCAGCCACCTTTCTCTTTACTAGGTCATCAAAGTCAGCAATTTTCATTCTGAGTTTGGTCTTCCTAAACCCAGAGAACTCTGTCAAAACAGCAGTCTCAACATTCCACCAATCTTCTCCTCTGAAGGAGGCTATATTCAGCATCTCCGGAAGAGTCTGATTCAGGATGTAGACCGTGGTTCTGAGTCGGAAGAAAAGATCCTGAAGGTCAGGATATGCTCTCAGCTCAGGGTACCTATCAAGAATGAATCGTTCCCCCTTGCTGCGCCACTCAGTTTCTTCGGCCTCTCCCTTCCTCAATTTTGGGCTTTCAGGAGCAGTTGGCTCGGATTGTACAAGTTCTAGTGCTGATGGATCGAGAAATGGTTCATTCAGAAGTAAATCTAAGTTCAGCAATTCCTAAGGTTTAGACTGATCTAAAGTCTGAACATGTCTCTCTTCAGTAGGAATCTGAGGTCCCTTGAAGATTTCCTGAGAAATTTTATCTGAGCTCAGAGATGTTTCGAGTACCTCAGAGAAAACCTGTTCCTCAGTTTCTTGCTCTTGTACATTTGTCACAACCTGAGCAAGAACCCTAAGTGGAGATTTCAACTCTTGCTGGCCTTCAGGTTGAGTTTCTTCAGTCTCACTGGCCTCCTTCTCAGCAATAGATTGAAGCCTTCTGCGCTTCTGAGGAGCCAGTGCTTTCTTTTTCAGTTTCTCTCCTTTCTCTCTTTTAACTTGCATCAGGGCTTTCCCTTTGGCTTGTCTGGCTTCTTCAGCAGTCTCCTCCTGAGACTCAGAGTTTTTCTCTTTCTTTCCTCTCAAAGTCTTCTTTGTTGGTGGTTTGAACATGATTTTTGACTTTGGAAAGGAAGTGGATTTGGCAAAGATGTCCTCCTCTTCTCTGCACATTTCCAAGATAAATGCAATCTTGGTTGCATGTAGAATCTTTCCTTTGACAACTACAGAGCCATTCACCTTCTGAATTTGTTTGGCATGATCACTCACCACCTTGATTAAATAGTGTAACCAGTTGAATGTCGTGGAAGGTGAATCTTTAATCGCCTCCATTAGCCTTAACTTAGGCATGCTTATCTGTTCAAAGCTACCAGATCTACTCATGATGCATTTGCTTATAATGTCCAACAATACTCGATATTTAGGCTTCAAATGCCTCTTATTCAGAGTAGCTTCAAACTTTACTGGATGCTCAGTAATTTTATCCAGATATTCTTGTTCCCTACCCATCATGTATATCGTAGGGTCTTCACCTCTATCACTTAACTCATATATGGCATTAAGATTCTTAGGAATAATATATAATTCCCTAACAAAATCCACATATTTTGAACTATGCTCCAAATACGAGACTGTAATATGAGATTCTATGCAATTTTCATCATCTAACTTCAAATTAGAGATAAACTCAATTACCTCTTTCGCATATTCGGCCTCTGGTTGATTCACGACCAGGAAAGTAAGCTTTGCCAAACGAATCATATGAAATGCCTCCTCCTCGTGAGTTGCATTGGACGAGCTTTCGAGAGAGACGACATATTCGTACCAAGGTTTATTGGAAATGGCGAGCTTGTCGTATACAGAAAGTGTCATTTTGGAGAATTTCTGGTGAAGGGTTTTGAGATAGGTGAAAATTTATGAGCAATCGAGAGTTTCGAAGCAGAGTGTTTGTGAAGATGAAGGCTTTTTGGAATAGACCTTTTAAAGAAATTTTTCAAACGGATATAGGATTTTGATTTATGGAAAATCGCATAGATGAAGAAATTGACGGTTGAGATTAAAAACCGACTAAAACGGGTATATAAAAGGATGATTTCGCAAATACTAAGCCGCCAATTTATCCCTATTGGTGATTAATGAACAGTGCATTTAATTACAGTTCCTGCAAACCATTGACTTTCCTCGTGTATTTCAAAGGTCCCGCCCAAATATTTCTTCAGGTGTTTTGTCATTTATTGCCAATGATTACTGAGATTCAGTTAGACAATAAATGTGTTGCATGAGTTAATACTTCTTTAGACTAATTTTCTCGATCAGTCTTACTGAGTTTTGACCTTGATAAAATGTCAGTATAATATTGAGTACTGATCTTCAGGATAACTGAGTTTCCCAAGACTCAGTGTTCAGTACTTTCAATTTTATCCTGAGTTTTTCAGTAAAAACCTGAGAAAACTTCATGCATCTGAAAACCTTCAATTTTCCAGATTTGCTTTATTCACCTGGATCCAACATACCTAATTCAACTGGTAGTTCCTGAAATCTTGATTAAGCCAAAGGTTTAGTCAAGATATCACTCTCGCATTTATCGGTATGAATTTTCTCCATTCTCGATGTCTTTCTTCTCAACATGATCTCTCGATGAAGTGATGTCGATATCAACATGCTTACATCGGTGTGCAATACAGGATTTTGTGTAATAGCAATTGTACTATTATTATCACAAAATATAGGTACTTCATTGGCTATAATCTTATAATCCCTCAATTGTTGTCTGAGCCAAAGAATCATGCTGTGACTTCCCCTGCGACCATGTATTCAAACCTTGAGAGATCTTGGTTACTCCGAGGTTTGTTTCTTTGAAAACCATGATATCGGTTTACTTCCAAGAAATTGACAAGTTCCTGTGGTAGACTTTCTGTCAATTCTACATCTTCCATAATCAACATCTGAATAACCAGTTAATTCAAGGTTATCATCAGCTGGATACCATAATCCTCTATTCACAGTGCCTTTTAGATATTTTAGAATCTTTTTGGCAGCCTCCTTGTGACTAGCCTTAGGATTAGCTTGGTATCTTGCACATATCCCAACAGCAAATGTAATATCAGGCCCACTTGATGTGAGATATAGTAGTGATCCAATGATCCCTCTATAATCAGTGAGATTTACTGATTTGCCTTCAGGATCAGGATCCATCTTGTAGTTAGTATTCATAGGAATTCTAAGCGCGCATTGCAATTTCATACACCATACTTTGCAATCGGATCTACGGTGTATTTTGCTTGATTGATGAAAATTCCTTCCTTAGTTTGTTTCACCTGAAGTCCAAGAAATAAATTCATCTCCCCCATCATTGACATCTCAAACTTTCCTTTCATCAGGGTAGAAAACTTTTCACACAGCTGATGATTTGGAGATCCAAATATGATGTCATCTACATAAATCTGAACAAGTAAGATGTCTTTCCTATCTTCTATCCTGAACAGAGTCCTATCAACAGTTCCTTTGATAAAAACATGGTCAGTAAGAAACTGAGAAAGGGTATCATACCATGCTCGGGGTGCTTGCTTAAGACCATACAAGGCTTTCCTGAGCCTGTAAACTTGGTCATTCTCATGCGAAACCGGGGAGGTTGTTCTACATAAACCTCTTCCTTAAGCACACCATTTGAAATGCACTCTTCACATCCATCGACAGATGTGAATTTCATGTGGGCAAGATATACAAGAAACAATCTGATGGCTTCTAGTCTTGCAACAGGTGCAAAGGTTTCATCATAATCCAAGCCTTCTTCTTGGGAATAACCTTGTGCAACTAGCCTTGCCTTATTTCTCACAATGTTGTTGTTTGCATCTCTCTTATTCTTGAACACCCACTTAGTTCCAATCACATTGTGCCTCTTAGGTCTATCCACTAGCTCCCAAACTTCATTCCTTGAGAACTGATTCAGCTCTTCTTGCATAGCAGTAATCCAAAATGAATCTTGTAGAGCTTCTTCAATCTCAGTAGGTTCTTTTTCAGATAGGAAGCAGCAGAACAAAGCACTTTCTCCATGGAACCTTCTTGTTTTGACACCATCTGATAGATCACCCACAATCTGACTTGTAGGATGACTATCCAACCATTTTCTCCTGGATGTTCCCCCTTCAGTAGTATCCTCAACATCAGAAATGTTAGGTTCAGGTAGTTCATTAAATTCAGGGAACAACAGAAAAGGAGAAAGAGAATCATCTTCCTCAGGGGAAATTCCATTCAGAACATTGTCAGAGACATTTGTTCCCCATTGGTTGATAGATTCAGAGTTTGCCTCAGCTGTGACCACAACTTCATCGGCATTACATACTTGAGTCTGAATTGGTGTATGTTTAGATTGGTCAGCTTTAGTGTGTTGGCTTTCCTTCAGTGGAGAATTTCCATCCCGAGTCTCACCATCCTGAGTTTTTCCATCCTGAACTTCTTTGTCTGAGTCTGATTCACTCCATTCATAGAAAGTGACTGACTTCTTCTTTTCAGGTTCAGAGGATGTTTTATCATTCTTTTTCAGGCTAAGTCTGGTGATTCTCTTGATCAGTTCTCCTGAGTCATGTTCCTGTTTCTTCTGAACACAAGTAGATTCATCAGGAGTAACTTTCTCTCATCAGGAGTAAGTTGATCATCAGATTTTGGAAATTCATCCCTGGGATCATTCCTCTCAGTATCAGTGATTCTGGGATTCACAACGGTAAATTTGAATGGTCCTTCCGAAACCACTCTCCACATTCTTTCATGTTTTGAATACAGATGAGCCTGCATTCTCAATCTCCATAAGTCATAGCTCTCAACAGAGAACATAGGAAGTTTCTTAGAAGGCATGATGACTGAACCTTGTAAGATATCAGCAAACAGATCTATTCAGTAGACCACCAAAGTCTTTCAGCAAATTAGACTATGGCTACCAAAGTAAGTGGAGAAATTGAACCACTGCTCTGATACCACTTGTTGGTCCCGGTGCTAACGAGTCTCACACGTGTATGGGGGGGAATACACGTGTTCAATGATTTTTAAAAGTTTCTTTCACTGAGGTCAGATGGGTCAGGTTATCCTGATGATTTTGCCCTGAGAAGCACAGATTGCCCTGAGTCAAAGTCCACTGAGACAATGATCCTGAGCTACTTTCAAAAGCTTCAGATTAGCCCAACTGAGCCTGAGTTTATCACAGATCCTGAGGCTCTTGGATCAGATAATTATCTTACTGAACCCTCAGTAGAGTTAGTTCAGTTTGGTAACTACCTGTTCTAGCTACTCAAGTGTGCGGAATGGTTGGCCCTATGTTTATACCCGTTTTAGCTTTGCTGAAAATCTTCCCTTCGATAAAACAGTGATTAAGGCTGTGATCAATTTGATGCAAGTTCAGTGGATTGGTTCCAACTGAATATCAGTGAATTATGCTTTCAGTTAAAACATGCAACATATAATAATGCAATAGAAAGCAAAACAACACAACAATTATAGTGGTTCAGAGACTCAAGCTCCTACGTCCACTCTCTCTGATCTTCAAAGAAATTCCTTAACCACTTCCTAAAGCTTTCTGGCTAACTCACTGTAGCTTACTCACTTTTCTACCTTGAGTTTTCTGGCTGACTCACTGCAGCTTACTAACTCAAACACACACAAGTGTTCAGACTACCACAAGTAGCTTACTAACTTCTTCTCTAGAGTTTTCTGGCTAACTCACTGTAGATTACTAACTCTCACCTTAACAAAGGGTTTGGGTTTTGGGTTAGTTTCCAACTAGGGTTAGATATCCTTTACAATAAGAACAATGTAAAGGCTAGGATATCCCTTCTAAGCTTTGGATATATCTATCACTCTAGGCGTAGAATAGTGAGCTCTCTCTAATGTGAAACACTTGGGAAATTCTAGGGTTTTTGAGTGCTTCAATTTGCAATAATACGAATGAGCTCTTGAGTTGCTTTGACATTTCCCGTCACCTCTCAATGTAAAGGGTCACTAGTATTTATAGGCAACTTCACCAAGGTCACTCTTGAAAAACTATCCGTTGGAGGAGATAGCTTCATGAGTTTCCTCTTATAGTGTTTGATGAATGGCTATATTTAGGGTTTGAATACTCCCTTGCATGTTTTAGGAAATATGCAGTCATGTAGCCAATCCCCAAATTTTTGCAGTCTGGAACATAGTACTACTGACATGATTCAGTGTCCTGTCGCTTTCAGTGTCAGTAAAGTACAGTGTTGTCTTCCTCTGATTGGTTATTGTCTTCAGTAAATGTAGACAAACATAACTTGGCTCTTTTGGTCAATCTCTCTCGAATGAGATAACCTTAAACAACACTTAGACTTAGTTCCTTTTTATGCGCATATGAATGTTTTTGGGCAATATCTAGTTTTTACGAATATTTGTGTTCTTCACAGTTTTGTAGTCTTCAGATAGATATTATTCGATTGCCTCTCGAACATTTGAGGTTATCTTGAGTCTTTGATAACTACTAGGTCTTGATTATCTTGATTGTCTTGATGATATAACGAGTCTTGATGTCTTGATGACATACCGAGTCTTGATGTCTTGATATCTTCGTGTCTTGATGTCTTGATGACATCTTTGAGTCTTGATGTCTTGATGACATCTTTGAGTCTTGATGTCTTGATGACATCTTGAGTCTTGATGTCTTCGGTGACATCTTTGAGTCTTCTTGTCTTGATGACTTCTTGAGTCTTGATGTCTTGATGACATCTTGAGTCTTGATGTCTTGATGACTTCTCGAGTCTTGATGTCTTGATGACTTCTTGAGTCTTGATGTCTTGATGACATCTTGAGTCTTGGTGTCTTCAATGACATACTGAGTCTTTAGTGTCTTCAGAATCTAACCTGATCTATATCTGCTGACTATACATGGTGCAGATAACTTCCTGAATAACTTATACTGAATTCTGACTCAGTTTATCAAGATTATCCTAAACATGTCATACTCGGGGGTTTTGGGATCTAATCAAATTTCTTTATTAAATTCATCTCCCAACACTTATATACTGAAATAAATTATTTATCATTGATGCTTTAAATATCATTGAATGTTACATATATTTATTGCATAATTGTTCAATAACCAGTACGTGTTACATTGTAGTTAATTTAGTGATACCAGATCACAGAAGATTAAATTAACAGTCCCTTGTAACTAAAAGTACGCGGTTCACGACCTAGATGGAAATGGACAATTCATCGTGAAAGGTTGAAGTGTAAGGCTCAGATTGACTTGTCTTGACCAAGAGATTACACTAGTGCATGGTGATTTAACTTCGAACAGGACCTACAGGAGGATAAATTCTTCAGCACTGAACCAGGAAGAAAGAGACCTCAGTGGTTCGTTATTTCTTAATCTTCATCCCTTATATAGGATCGCGTGTGGTTAGTAATTATTGCTTTGACCTATGACGGGTAGTGAATCAATGAGATTCAATACTTTATATCATGGGCAATATTACTGGTCACATGCGATTGCTAAGATTTAATACGAAGAATCGTGTGCGAGTACGCTCGTTTGATTTTCCCCCTTGGGAGGTTCATACGATTTATCATACCAAATCTTGCAAGTGGAATTTGTTTTCGGTATGGATAATAATGTTGAACCGTTCCTTGACCAAGGACAAAATATATTAATTCATGGAAAGCTATTTCAGTGGCTTGAATTAATTAATGGGCTAGATAATCTTAAACACGGGAAATAATAACCGGGAGCCATATTAACAGTAATATGGATTAAGATGGATAGTGCAATATTAATTATGCAGTGGGATTAATTAATATTTATGGGCTTGAATAATATTGTGGCTCAATATTGGAAATTCAAGATCCATTAGAAGGTCCAATCTTAATTCTCCTAAAGGCCCCTCATGTAGCCCAAACATAAAGTCCAATAACTGAAAAAGGTGTTTAAAATAAAATAAATTATTGTTGCCTAATTTTTCAAATTTTTTTCGAAAATTATGAATAAAAGAGGGAGAAAGATTTTCTTTGAATTTTGTTATGGAATGATGATAAGTATTCTTGGAATACAAGATTATCTCATTAAATTCAAGAAATCTCCCACTTGGCTATTTATAATGAAATTTTCGAAAATTCCATAACATAAGGAGGAGGAGATTTTATTTGGGAGATATTTTGGGAAATAGAATATATTGGATATATTCAAGATTGTTTCTTGAAGAAGAAGCAAGAAAATTCCCAATCACCCAAAAACCTAATATTTTCGTCCCCCCCTTAGTATTATACATAGGGGATGAATTTTTCATCCCCAACACAACACGAAAATTGATTTTTCGGAAAAATATCAGCGTCGATAAAATATCAAATATTTTGAAACGTAGACAGACTGTGTATTTTCAAAAAACTGCAATTGTGAGTGTGCAATTCCATGTGTTGGAAAAATTAGAAATCCACAAAGGTGGTGCAACATAATTTTATTTTTCCTTTTGTTAAATTGTTCGCGAGTTCCTACCACCGGATTGTTGAACAAGGATAAGGGAATACTTGAGAAGGCTTTTTGGTGTGTTCGTGTGAAAGGGATCCATCTTCTCAACGGTTGTCACTCCGAGAGGTTAGTTTACGTAAACCCGTAGTAATTCCGCATGCGTAGGATTTACGTGAACTATTTGTATGCATGATTGATTGTTGAATTATTATTTGAATTAATATAGGATTAATTCATGCTAGTAATAATTGTTAGAATTAAATTTGTATTTAAATATTCATCCCGAATAGATCCGGACAATTAATTCCCCAACAGCAAGCGCTTGATCCTACACATCCCGAGACCAACTCTTTCACCTCCCTTTTGGAAAAATTATGATTACATTGGATGATGTCCAATTCATTATCGGTTTACCCGTGGAAGGGTTACTAGTACAATTTAGTTGTGTTGCTATACCCGAGGGCACTAAAGATGTTATGAAGTATTTGGGTGTGGAAGAAAAGGATGTTGATGATTTTGTTAGTGGGGTGTCACGTGGATCTTCCGTAAAGCTAGAATGGTTGCGGGGCACGTACAAGGGGAAAATAAAATCTAAGAATGCTAAAGAAAGGTTGTATGCGACACGAGCCTACGTTCTGTTTATATTTGGGGTGCAGTATCTTTGCGGATAAAACTGGCAGGTGTCTCCACTACCTGACTTGAGTATTTGTTGGATATTGAGAATGTGCACAAGTATGAATGGGGAGCGACCGCTTTAACTAATCTCTACAAACAACTAGGTTCGACATCGAGATTTAATGTGAAGCAAATAATTGACTATCTGACCTTTATGGACGTAAAAATCATTTTCTATATTTATTAGACATTTGTTTGCATTAAATATATTGTATATTAATTATTATTTTTATTGTTAGGCTTGGATTTTTGAATATTTTCCCACACTGATAAGACCTCCACGCAACATGGAGTTTGAATATCGGTTTAAATAACTACTTTCATCAAGGTGGGCACCACAAAGACATTCTGGAAAGTGTTTCGAGCGTTTGCTATGATTCAAGGAGGGTTTGGATTTATTAAAGGTCATAGAGGTGAGGCCTTATCTATTTAACACTCTTAGTAGTTTTTATTGCTTAATTTTCATAATTAATTTACTTACATTCAGTCCAGGTTAACCGGAATCCCTATAATGATATCACGGAGTTTTATGAATTGAAGGATGTGGCATACTTTCACGTCTTTATTGTGTGTGGTGATATAGTGGAGCCACACATGCCAGACCGAGTCCTCAGGCAGTATGGATATGTTGAAACTAAACCTGAGAAGCCTCTTGCTGCTACTGTTGACAGGGGTAATACAAGTTCCAAAAAGACTAAACCTGTTTGGAATACGTTGGGAGAATTTTTCATCTCTTGGAATGGGCACTTGATATCTGAAGAAAGACTTGGCAGACAAGTTACTTTGCCATGGGAGTGTACTTGATATGGTTTGTCGCAAATTCCACATATATGTAATCAATCAACAAAAAGGATTCCGAGGAGAACCAGATCCTACACTCAGCTCTGACGCATGGACTAGGATTAATGTAGCTCAAAACATGATGACTACATTGTTGGGGTTATACTGAAAAATATGCTTTTACTTTGTATAACCAAACTGAATTTCTGTCTTATTTGCTGATATAAATTATTTATCACTGATGCTTTAAATATGATTGAATGTTACATATATTTACTACATACCTGTTCAATAAATAGTACGTGTTACATTGTATTTAATTTAGTGATACTAGATCACAGAAGATTAAATTAACAGTTCCGTGTAACAAAGTAGAATTCACAACCGAAATGGAAATGAACAATCCATCGTGAAAGGTTGAAGTGTAAGGCTCATATTGACTTGTCTTGACCAAGAGATTGCACTAGTGCATTATGATGCGCTGAATAGGACCTACAGGAGGACAAATTCTTCAGTATTGAATATAAAAGAATTAGACCTTAGTGGTTCATTATTTCTTAATCCCCGTCCCTTAAATAGGATCGTGTGAAATTAATAACTATTTTTTTGACTTATGATGGGTAGAGAATCAATGTGATTCAATACTTTATATCTTGGGCGATATTATTAGTTACACGGCGATTGCTAAGATTTAATATGGGGAATCGTGTGCAAGTACGCCTTGCTTGATTTGTCCCCTTGGTGGGCTCAGAAGTTTTATCATACCAAATCTGGCAAGTGGAATTTATTCCGGTATGGATAATAATGTTGAGCTGACCTTACTCACAGAAAAATATATTAATTAATATGGAGCTATTCAGTGGCTTAAATTAATTAATGGACTAGATAATCTTAAACACGGGAAATAATAATCGGGAGCCATATTAACAGTAATATGGGTTAAGATGAATAGTGTAATGTTAATTATGTAGTGGGATTAATTAATATTTATGAGCTTGAATAATATTGTGGCTCAATATTGATAATTCAAGGTTCATTGGAAGGTCCAATCTTAATTCTCCTAAAGGCCCCTCAAGTAGTCCAAAGATAAAGTCCAATAACTGAAAAAGGTGATTAAAATAAAATAAATTATTGTTGCATATTTTTCCTATTTTTTTCTAAAATAATTAAGGAATAGAGAGAAAATATTTTCTTAATTTTCTTGGAAAGATTTTATAGAATAAGTATTCTTGAGATACAAGTTTATCCCATAAATTCAAGATAAGTCAAAGATCTTATTTCTTCCCTATTAGTTGATAATTTTCGAAAATTATAAGTGCAAGAAGGGGGAGAGGATTTTGTTGGGAGATATTTTGGGAAATAGAATATATTGGATATATTCAAGATTGTATCTTGAGGAAGAAGCAAAGAAATTTTCCTAAAGTCCCATAAGCCCTAATTTTCTGTCCCCCCCTCCCCCTTGTGTTAGAAATAGGGGATAAATTTTTCATCCCCAAGTGCAATTCCATGTGTTGGAAAAATTAGAAATCCACAAAGATGATGCAACATAATTTTATTTTTCCGTTTGTTAATTGTTCGCGAGCATCCTTCCACCGGATTGTTGAACAAGGACGGGGGAATACTTGAGAAGGCTCTTTGGGTTTATTCGTGTGAACATGTATCCATCTTCTCAACGGTTGTCACTCCAATAGGTTAGTTCACGTAAACTCCTAGCAATTCCGCATGCGTAGGATTTATGTGGCTTGTTTATATGCATGATTTGTTGTTGAATTATTATTTGAATTAATATAGGATTAATTCATGCTAGTAATAATTGTTAGAATTAAATTTGTATTTAAATATTCATCCCGAATAGATCCGGACAATTAATTCCCCAACAGCAAGCGCTTGATCCTACACATCCCGAGACCAACTCTTTCACCTCCCTTTTGGAAAAATTATGATTACATTGGATGATGTCCAATTCATTATCGGTTTACCCGTGGAAGGGTTACTAGTACAATTTAGTTGTGTTGCTATACCCGAGGGCACTAAAGATGTTATGAAGTATTTGGGTGTGGAAGAAAAGGATGTTGATGATTTTGTTAGTGGGGTGTCACGTGGATCTTCCGTAAAGCTAGAATGGTTGCGGGGCACGTACAAGGGGAAAATAAAATCTAAGAATGCTAAAGAAAGGTTGTATGCGGCACGAGCCTACGTTCTGTTTATATTTGGGGTGCAGTATCTTTGCGGATAAAACTGGCAGGTGTCTCCACTACCTGACTTGAGTATTTGTTGGATATTGAGAATGTGCACAAGTATGAATGGGGAGCGACCGCTTTAACTAATCTCTACAAACAACTAGGTTCGACATCGAGATTTAATGTGAAGCAAATAATTGACTATCTGACCTTTATGGACGTAAAAATCATTTTCTATATTTATTAGACATTTGTTTGCATTAAATATATTGTATATTAATTATTATTTTTATTGTTAGGCTTGGATTTTTGAATATTTTCCCACACTGATAAGACCTCCACGCAACATGGAGTTTGAATATCGGTTTAAATAACTACTTTCATCAAGGTGGGCACCACAAAGACATTCTGGAAAGTGTTTCGAGCGTTTGCTATGATTCAAGGAGGGTTTGGATTTATTAAAGGTCATAGAGGTGAGGCCTTATCTATTTAACACTCTTAGTAGTTTTTATTGCTTAATTTTCATAATTAATTTACTTACATTCAGTCCAGGTTAACCGGAATCCCTATAATGATATCACGGAGTTTTATGAATTGAAGGATGTGGCATACTTTCACGTCTTTATTGTGTGTGGTGATATAGTGGAGCCACACATGCCAGACCGAGTCCTCAGGCAGTATGGATATGTTGAAACTAAACCTGAGAAGCCTCTTGCTGCTACTGTTGACAGGGGTAATACAAGTTCCAAAAAGACTAAACCTGTTTGGAATACGTTGGGAGAATTTTTCATCTCTTGGAATGGGCACTTGATATCTGAAGAAAGACTTGGCAGACAAGTCACTTTGCCATGGGAGTGTACTTGATATGGTTTGTCGCAAATTCCACATATATGTAATCAATCAACAAAAAGGATTCCGAGGAGAACCAGATCCTACACTCAGCTCTGACGCATGGACTAGGATTAATGTAGCTCAAAACATGATGACTACATTGTTGGGGTTATACTGAAAAGTATGCTTTTACTTTGTATAACCAAACTGAATTTCTGTCTTATTTGCTGATATAAATTATTTATCACTGATGCTTTAAATATGATTGAATGTTACATATATTTACTACATACCTGTTCAATAAATAGTACGTGTTACATTGTATTTAATTTAGTGATACTAGATCACAGAAGATTAAATTAACAGTTCCGTGTAACAAAGTAGAATTCACAACCGAAATGGAAATGAACAATCCATCGTGAAAGGTTGAAGTGTAAGGCTCATATTGACTTGTCTTGACCAAGAGATTGCACTAGTGCATTATGATGCGCTGAATAGGACCTACAGGAGGACAAATTCTTCAGTATTGAATATAAAAGAATTAGACCTTAGTGGTTCATTATTTCTTAATCCCCGTCCCTTAAATAGGATCGTGTGAAATTAATAACTATTTTTTTGACTTATGATGGGTAGAGAATCAATGTGATTCAATACTTTATATCTTGGGCGATATTATTAGTTACACGGCGATTGCTAAGATTTAATATGGGGAATCGTGTGCAAGTACGTCTTGCTTGATTTGTCCCCTTGGTGGGCTCAGAAGTTTTATCATACCAAATCTGGCAAGTGGAATTTATTCCGGTATGGATAATAATGTTGAGCTGACCTTACTCACAGAAAAATATATTAATTAATATGGAGCTATTCAGTGGCTTAAATTAATTAATGGACTAGATAATCTTAAACACGGGAAATAATAATCGGGAGCCATATTAACAGTAATATGGGTTAAGATGAATAGTGTAATGTTAATTATGTAGTGGGATTAATTAATATTTATGAGCTTGAATAATATTGTGGCTCAATATTGATAATTCAAGGTTCATTGGAAGGTCCAATCTTAATTCTCCTAAAGGCCCCTCAAGTAGTCCAAAGATAAAGTCCAATAACTGAAAAAGGTGATTAAAATAAAATTAATTATTGTTGCATATTTTTCCTATTTTTTTCTAAAATAATTAAGGAATAGAGAGAAAATATTTTCTTAATTTTCTTGGAAAGATTTTATAGAATAAGTATTCTTGAGATACAAGTTTATCCCATAAATTCAAGATAAGTCAAAGATCTTATTTCTTCCCTATTAGTTGATAATTTTCGAAAATTATAAGTGCAAGAAGGGGGAGAGGATTTTGTTGGGAGATATTTTGGGAAATAGAATATATTGGATATATTCAAGATTGTATCTTGAGGAAGAAGCAAAATTTTTTTCCTAAAGTCCCATAAGCCCTAATTTTCTGTCCCCCCCTCCCCCTTGTGTTAGAAATAGGGGATAAATTTTTCATCCCCAAGTGCAATTCCATGTGTTGGAAAAATTAGAAATCCACAAAGATGATGCAACATAATTTTATTTTTCCTTTTGTTAATTGTTCGCGAGCATCCTTCCACCGGATTGTTGAACAAGGACGGGGGAATACTTGAGAAGGCTCTTTGGGTTTATTCGTGTGAACATGTATCCATCTTCTCAACGGTTGTCACTCCAATAGGTTAGTTCACGTAAACTCCTAGCAATTCCGCATGCGTAGGATTTATGTGGCTTGTTTATATGCATGATTTGTTGTTGAATTATTATTTGAATTAATATAGGATTAATTCATGCTAGTAATAATTGTTAGAATTAAATTTGTATTTAAATATTCACCCCGAATAGATTCGAGCAATTAATTCCCCAACATTCATTGGTCGAAAGATGGATTGATTGTGATACACCACCAGCTGAGGACGCAATGAGGGTAATGGAAGAAGCTTATAGAATATTTAGGGATCGAATGTCGTAGAACAATCTACACGCGCAACAGGGCCAACAACACGTGCAACAAGAGGAAGAGGAAAAGGGACAAACAATGGATGGGGGAGAGGAGGCAGGGGAAGGAGTGGTAGGGAAAATTAGTAAGTTTGTTTCAAAGTTTTTGAAAACGTATAAACGTAAAAATGTGTTGTTTTTTTTTTATTTTGTCAAGTACTTTATAATTAATGTATAACAAAAAGAAAATAGAATTATCGGAATTTTAGCTTTGACTTGTTTCTTCTGAACCATCGGGGAAAGACATGTACCAGGCACCTCAATTACAATGTCATCAGGGAAGGATATCAACTCTTTATACTAAAAAATACTTAGCTCACACTTTGTGGAAGCATCATGTTGTCTCTTTGACGCTTTTTGTTTGTCCCGGTGAAAAAACCATGAAATGCGAAAAATCATGAAATGCATATAAAACAGGGGTGAGGGCAGAGTGATTCCAGATTTTTGCTTTTTCAGTCCATGTGTTGTGTTTTGCTTATAACCAAATGCACATGACAAGATAAGAACATAAAGCAATAAAGAACACAACAAAGTATAGTGGTTCGGAGACTCAAGCTCCTACATCCACTCTCCCTGTTCCTAGGGAAATTCCTTCAATCGGGACTTATCACCCTTCACGGGATCGCCTACAAGCTTTTAGGCTAACTCACTGTAGCTTACTCACTTCTTCTACATTTGAGTTTTCTGGCTGACTACTCTGCAGCTTACTTACTCAAACACACACAAGCTTTTTGACTATCCAAGATAGTTTACTCAATTCTTCTCTAGAGTTTTCTGGCTGACTACTCTGCAGCTTACCCACTCTTTACAACTCCAACAATCACACAAACAACCTAACAATAGGGTTTGGGTTTGGTTGGTGTCTCCAACTAGGTTGAGATTTTCCCTTACATTTGTTTAGCCTCAATGATAAGGTTGGGAAAATCTCTCTAAGCTTAGGATATATCATGGGTTTCTTAGATTGGGTTTTAGAATACTCATGAATATATTTGAATATCTATAGAGTTGTGTTCTATGGTGGGAATGCTTGAGTATATGTCTTCTTGGCTCTATAGCATTTTTCCACATTCTCCAAACTTTAGAATGATGAAAGACCATGTATTTATAGTGTGAATTTGAATGTTACAGTTGGAGAGAATCACATTCAAATTCATACTATTCTGTAAGTTCTGCAACATTTTTAGGCTGGTTGTCTTCCTCTCATTGGTCCACGTCAGCTGAATCTAACGACTATATTCTTCAGTTTCTTTTGAGTCTTCAGGATTCTCTGAGTCTTCAGGTTTCTCTGAGTCTTCAGGATTCTCTGAGTCTTCAGTGTCTTCAGTGACATACTGAGTCTTCAGTCCTATCTGAGTCTTCAGGTTTCTCTGAGTCTCAGGTTTCTCTGAGTCTCAGGATACTTCTACTCAGTATTCTTGATTCAGCAGACTTCTCTTCAGCGGACCTTGTCTGATCAGGCATACTGACACTCAGGCTTACTGAGTTCAGCTCTTCTGAATTCAGACAACCTGACCCTCAGGTCACTTTTACTTACTAATCCTCAGGTCACTTGACTCAGGCTATCTGATTTCTTCTTGACTGATCTGATCAACTCAACTGATCAGATCAACACATCTTCAGGTCAACATATCAGGATAACATCAGGTCAGTACATCAGGTTAGCATATCAGGTTATCTTATCTGATCTCGATCACGTCTGATCTTGATCAGTCTCATCTGCTCCTCTTCTGATCAGCTACCTCCTCTTCTGATCTTCTGGTCAGTTTCTTTCTGATCAGCTGGCTTAGTTTTTCTTCTCTTCTGATTTTGCACAGCTCATCAGTTAACTCCGGAACTCATTTTACTCATATGATCTCGATCAGTCTCGTCTGCAGCCTCGTCTGATCTCGATCGTCTTCTTCTGATTTCGTGAGTTCCCCCTCAACTTGTTATCTGTAGATTAGCTTCAATAACACAAGTTGATAATGTTTTGGCATAATTCATCAAAACTAAAATATCCCAACACTTTTGTTATGGGACGACCACGTGTGTTTGTTTTCGTATCTAGTTCAGCAAGAGAAGTGGTAATCAGATCGACAAGTTCTATGGTTTGCCTCAACAAAAGTCTTCTTTATGCGGGATTTATATTCTTATACCGCTCATCCAAATTTTTATGGAGTCCTCAAAACGATCATCTATATCATCAAGGACACTAACACCAACATCATCTTTCAACACTGGCTCTCAACAACATCTACAAGAATTGGTTTGCGAAGCCGTAGATATTCATCAAGCTCGTGGGTGCATGGCAAGCCACCAACCTTCCTCGGGTAATGATTGCACGTGAGAGGATTAGAGTCACCACATTCTATTTGTTGTATTTCACTATGCAACTTCTCCAAAGTGGTCTACGAGACTACACCACGTAGATATTTGAAGATGATGGATCTAAACTTATGAAGAGCCACATGTACACTCTTCTCAAAAGAGGCTTTGATTGCATTGTGACATGCTTCCAAAAGTATATTTACTCTAACTCAACAGTTCTTAATATTTCTCATGTTATTACCGAGCGCCTTTTTAGCACTGCATGATGACTCATACCCTTAATGTGTAATTATCAATTAGATACATATTTTAGTTATAGTTATAAATTCTCAAAAAAGAACAAATGTTCATGGAGATATTAAAGATATTTGTTGGTTGTTGTAGTTTCATAGTGCATAACTTGATCTGTCCAAGCTGCTACAAACTTCTCTTTTGTATGGGGTTACCCAAATTTCCATGACATACTGGTAGGCTTACTTCTCAACTGGGACTTCCGCATAATCTTCACGGAGAAACCGATTAACGTTATTGAACTCTTCCTCAGTCGACACCTTCATCACATCCTTCCATGAACTATAGAATTTGTTCCAAGACTACTTGGTTATAAATTTTTCTGTGCATTTGCCCAAAATATTTTTATCTATATGCCATGAACATAGAAAATATGTTGCTCCTGGAAATGACGAGCCCACAACATTCATGAGGGCCTTGTCCCGGTCAGTTAGTATCACTTTTGGAGTGCAAACATCTGATAGTATTTCTCACAAGACACCTAAAGCCCATGTAAAATTTTCTTCTTTCTCGGCTTGGAGAAACACTAAAGCAACTAAAAATGTCACGCAATATATACCTATTAGCAGTATTTTCATAATCGGGCCGGACCGATCGATTCAGCCGATTTAATCGGGAATCGGTCCCAAAACCAGTCCGGATACACCCTAAAAACTATTTTTGCGGTCGGACTAGTCAAAACCGGACGAACCGGTTTAACCGGTTCTCTCGTTAATAAAAAAAATTATTACTTTTAATTATATGTATCAAGGTCCACCTTTACCTCTTTTATAATACTTCCTCTCACATTTTCCTCTAACACTTTCGATGTGGGACAAATATATGAGGTACACTTCTTCCCCTTTTATATTATTTCCTTTCATATTTTCCTCAAACACTTTCGATGTGAGACAAATATATGAGGTACACTTCCCCTTTTATATTATTTTCTCTCAAATTTCCTCTAACAGTTTCGATGTGGGACAAAATTATGAGATCCACCTCTTCCCCCTTTATAATACTTTTTATCACATTTTCCTCTAATACTTACTCAATGTGGGGAAAATATATAAGGTCCACCTTCCCTCTTTTATATTACTTTCTCTCACATTATTGTGTTGTTTTTTATTATGACTATAACTCTATTGTGTTTTCTTAAATATGAAAAGATATAAGATATATGTTTGAATTTTTTTAGGTGTATACTTATTTTATTTTTTAACTAAACATAGAAAATATTGAAAAAAATTAGGCAGAAATCATTTCAACGGTTGAACCGCCGGTTGAACCGGTCTGACCGATTGAACCGGTGACCGGTGATTTGTTCGATTTGATCACCGATTCGATTTTGAAAACACTGCCTATTAATTTTGTATGTGGAGTCCATTATTTGCACAATAGGATGCAAGGAACAACTTAATGCGTGTAGGGTGAGCAAAGAATAACTGTGTTAAGGTATTTGTCTCTTTACAACTTCTGTGAGAATAAAAATTTCCCTTCTCACCCAACAATTTCATAAACTATTGCAATTGACTACGTCCACCATATTCAATCACCTTGTGCTTCTTCTGAGCTTTGTAGATAGTATGGATGGTAGACTTGTTGTCAGTATTTATTTCTTGAAGCATTATAAGCACATTTTTCGCTGGAGCATGACCCTTTGACATATTAATAACAAATTTTTCTTCATCGGGGGTTAGCTTTCCAACATATGAGGGACCCACGAGAGATATGGCCATGGGATATATATGAATCCCGCACTTCACATCCAACATCCATTCATCCGTAGATATTTTGGTGCCCTTCAACAAAAAGGGACAGCCACACTTTTTCGTCCCTGTCTCCCTCTCCATACATTTCTTGTTCTCCTCCTCCTCCCCTGCCTCAACATTATCATCTGAAATCCTACTTATTTTAGCTTCTTTCTTCTTTCCCTTTCTCCCCTTAAACTCACGATATTACCCACTTCTCTAACATGCCAAGAAAACTCGTGGCTTCTTCTTTTCAACCTCCATTGTCCGACCACTTAACAACAATCACCATGTCGTGTTGTTTAGCTATGTGGCGCACCCATAGTTGCATAGCCTCCCGAGTTGGAAATTAATCCAACTTTGAAGACATTCGTACAATCCACAATGATCTCATTGCCTTGGGCATCTTCATTTAAATTTTGAGCATCTAAAATCTTCATTAACCTTTGGTTCCTCAAAATTTTCATGTTGATTGATATATTGTTCCTCGGAATCTTCATTATAATTTGGGTGATAATCATCATCATCCGCCAATTCCTGAAATAAAAGCAAACCAAAAAAAAAAAGGTAAAATAATTTAAAAAAACATAAAATATTTCAGATGATTAAATTTGAATTTAATACAAAATTTTGAATACACTGTGTTGGAAATTTAACTTAACTTCGGAACATTGTTTTTGAAAATTTTCGAACAGATTTTTCTTTTAAAAAACCTTCAAACATTCGACGCCTTCTTTTCAAAAGTTTTAATGATTTCGAGAAACCAGATCCGAAATATGTAAATCGCGGATGTTTAAAAAAAATGTGGGAATGACAATCATACACTTTCCATCCTATTTCTAGGGCAAATATACAACAGTTAGTGCAAAATGCAATAAAATTTAACAAATAACAACATAAAAATTTTCAATAACACTTCATAAATTTTTCAACATTAAACATAAAAAGAAAAGAAAAGAGAGAACAATGAGATTCACTAACATATGTATTCCGAGACCCGCTAATTTTTATCATAGTTGATAAACAACTCACTATACAATCTTTTTTCCCCTAATCGCCAACTTTGAACTTGGGGGAGGAGTTCTTTATTATTTTCCAACAAAAGATATACGTATAGACCGCATGCCCTTTCAAATTCCATACTAAGTGGGTGTATCTAGTGTAGGTCCCGAACGGGTTTCGTGAGGGCAGAAGTCTAGAGGAGAGGGGAGAATAGACTTCTGAAAACATTTTTCGTGCAGATCAGGTGTGATTGCAGTTCGCCTTATCAGAGTGCAAGTGAATCATTTTGGACTGATATCCAACTTATTGATCGCCTGAGGGCAGATCAGATCGGTGTCTATCAATTTAACTGATTGTGCGGAAGCTAGTTTATACCCGTGTGAAAAACCAGTTTATAAAAAATCAGATTCCGAAGTTGTTTTCAATCAGATGACTATGGAGTCAATCTGATCAGATCAGTAGCTTGGTGCTAGTTGATCCTAACTCAGAATATGTATGCAGATTTAATCATGTTGTGTGCAATAGTGTAAAGCAGTTAATCAAATAGGTAAATGCACACAAGATTTATAGTGGTTCGGACAACCAGTCCTACGTCCACTATTCCCTATCACAAGGGCACCAACTTAACCAACTTAACCAACTGGACTTAGATTATTGTGTTAGTCCAACACATTACACCAACAGATATTTATAGAGCTCTCACTCAACCGATCCCATAAATCAGAACTAGAAACCCTAGTCTGAAATCTTGCTAAACAAACTTAACTTAACTTTGGGTTTTGAGTAAGATTTGTTGTTTGTTCCAACTTTGAAATCTTTCCTAGTATTTAAGCAGTCTAACAGCTAGAGGATAAAATTTATGTGCTAAGAACTATGGGATGAACACTTAGAAAATAATCTTCAAGGTTGTGTTCTTCGTGCGGAAATTTTGCTGTAGTATTAGCTTCTTGATAATTTCCATTGTTTCACTCTAAAGAGTAATCCCATATTTATAGACCTCGAAATCAAAGAGTCGTATTGGAGAGCAATTTGAATTTCCGGCTATATTTGGTAGGTTTGCAGGATTTGATGTGACGTGCTTCCAGGTACGGTATGGCCGAAAGCGTGTATGTCGTTTTTCTAGCTGTTTGACTATGCAGCGCCGAAATCCGCAGTGTCAGCTCAGGTCATACGTGTCTTGTTCTTTATTGGTTAACAAGTACAACATATCAGAGTTTGTTCACCAACTAAAGTTGACATTCTTCTTGTTCAGATCAGGAACGTATGGCATGGTGAAACATTAGTTGACACCTGGTGTGAGCTGACCTGATCAGTTACAACTGATCAGTCTACCTGATAGAGTCTTCTGGTGGCAGTTGTCTTAGCTCAACTAGCAGACTCGGCTGATGTAGGTCCATTGGTCTGATCTTTTGGTAGTCATCTGATCTTCAGGTCTTCTGAATTTATGTTTCATGACTTCACCTGATTATCTGACTTTATAAGATCGTCTGATCTTCTGTCCTTCCATTGCCTTCTGGCCTGTCGGACTTCAGCTGATCTTTTGTTCTTCTGGTCTTTAGATTTGACCTATACATATTGAGTTCCCCCTCAATATGTGACATATCTTATACATCAGTTGTTCTATACAATAATTATCAACTGGTCATCTTATAACTGGTATTAAAAGCATCAGTCAGCTAACAGGTCTGACTGGTCCTATTACATGTGTTTTAGAACTTTTATCAAAACTCTAAATTTCCCAACAATTTCCCCATTTTTGATGAAACCAAAACACTTGAGAAACCAACACAGTTGATAAATATAAAACAATAAAGAACACATAATCAGAAGACAATGAGATTTTATCTTAGGATCAGAAAAAGAATAAACTTTTTATTCACCAGATTTATCGATTACATATTACATCAGAAAAGTTTGGGTTTAAATTCAGCTGATCCTAAACAGTCTTCTGATCTTTAATCTCTTGGCTTATATCCCTCTGGCATTTCTCGTTGATCCTGAGGAATGTTGAATATCCGGTATAGCTTCCATTTGACATCATTGATCTGCTGAGGAACGGTTATGCGAGCTTTGTTCAGGATGTCAAAATAGAACCTTTGAAAAGCCAGTCTGTCAAATGAGCCATCTGCCTTCTTCGAGTAGTCCATCACGTCATACTCTTGACGAGATATTCTCACATTGCTTACTCTGGCCTCATTTTCCAGATATTTCAAAAAATCTGGGTGCTTGTTCTCCAACCAGTTGAGAAATTCTGCATCTGGTGATTCTTCTTATGGCACTAGGTCCAGAACAAATGCATCCAGAAGCCATTCATTTCTGATCTTATTCCATTCCTCGAACCTATCAACATGTGCAGCAGTTTTCAGAATGGTTTCATCAACTCTTGCTGGCAACTGAGGTTCTGGCCCAGATTTTTCGGCTTTGCCTTTCTTCGCCCTCGATCTGTATTTCTTTTTCAGATCTTCTGCCTCTGCCAATTTTTCTGCTCTTCTTTCTTCTTCACTAATTCGAGCTTCTTTAGCAATCTGCTCCTTAGTCAGTCGAGCTTCTTCAGCAATCTGCTCCTTAGTCAGTCGAGCTTCTTCAGCAATCTGCTCCTTAGATAGTTTCTCAGCCAGTTCCTTATCGGCCTGTATCTGGCTAGTTGTGTTTCTCGTGACTCTCTTAGTCTGAGTGGCTGGTATAGGTTTTGATGTCCCAGCACCCGTAGCTAAATTTCTTGCCTTTGACTTCTCCATCTTCAACTTGTTCAATTATTCCCAACTTTCTGTGGATCAGAGCTTTGATCGCATCAGCAGTTATCAGTTCAGCTGGTGATCCTACCTGAGCAGATTTCTGCATGTCGAAATCAAAATCTGCGAATGCATCAGCACCTCCCATCTGTTCAATAATGATCATGAAATCTGAGAAGTTCTTCAAATGGAGATCTTTCCAGGTGAGGATCTCCATTACTTCTTCCGGAATAACAGGATGGGCTTCCAACTCTGGATACAACTCATCAATATCGCGTTCAATCCTCATTTTGACCATTTTCCCGGTGATGGTCTTGGATGATCTGGACTCAGGAATCACCTGTTCAGATTGACCAGGTTCCGTTTGATGAGATGTAGAGGGTTCTGGTGGCGTCTGAGTAGCCGGATGTTGGTGATTGATTTTGAATCTCTGAGAGGTTCTGGCCAGAGCGGCAAGTGCGTCTGGTTCTGCAGCAGGTGATCTTACTGGTTCGTGAACTGGTGAACTTTCAGGTTCGCGAGCAGGTGAAGAAGAAGGAGAGATATGCTCAGCAGCTAGAAGTCTGAGTGATGAATCAGTGCGAGATTAAGGTGAAGGAGATCGTTCGTCCCTTGCTCTTCCCTCAGATTATTCTGGCGAACTCTAAACTTGAGAAGCCTGCCTATCTGATGTTCCAGCAGATCTCTCATCACAAGATCAAAGTTGATCCGCACTCCTTCTTCATCTGACTCGTCTTCCAGAAAAAGAGTCATGGCGGCCTGTTTTACCTTCTTTCGCCTCTTCTCCTGAGCCTTTACCAGTTTTCTCTTCTTCTTTTGAGGAGCATCAGTTGCAGACGTGGTTCCCTCCTTGTTTTTCCCTTTCTTAGTCTTAGGGGGGGTGGTCCGCATATCATCATCTGATGGCCAATAGATGACAGTTGTGGTTGAGCGAAAGGCCTTGTAGGACTTCAGTCCGTTCTGATCCCATTCAGCATTGGGCATCTTGTCCTTCAGAATGACTGCAACCTTCTTGAGATTGTTGATTCTTTTCTTCAGATAGACTTGTCTCTGTTCACTAACTCCAAACTTGTCATGTTCTTGGAGCAGAATAGCCTTCAGAAAACCATGCCAATTAATATTTTTGGCTTCATCGATAATAGCAACCATACTATACATTTTTACAGTTGTTAATCCATCTGGGCTGAACGAGATACTCATGATTGTTTTTGACAGAATGTCAAACAACAGACGGTATTTCCTTTTCAACATAGGCCTAACAAAGCCTACGGTTTGGTTTTATCAGCCTCTCTAAAGAGTTCCATCCTGATCAGTTCGTCTTCATTCTCCCTGTAGTGAGCAGGAGAGATTTTTCCTTTGGGCAGGTTGAACAGTCGAGATATATCATCATTTGTAAGTCTGATCTCCTCTCCATTTATTGAAGATATCAGTTCGTGTTCAGGATTCTCCTCGTCAACCTTCAAATTCCTCAAGAATTCCAGTGCTTCATACTGCATTACTGGATTGCAGTGAGCAGCACAGTATTTTTCGAGACCACCCTTCCTCAGAATTTGTTCCACCTCCATTGATTTCGGATCCCGTGTAACACCAACCCTTATAAATTTGTCTTCAACAATTTTGGTTGCCAAATCTGCATAGTTACACATAATTTTGCCCATTCCGTGAGTGGCCATCTACAATAAGATAGACTCGATTAAAATTTGTGCATAACCATAAAGATATCATATATTGATTATCAGACCTATTCTCAGACCTAGTAATCGATGAATGCATACGGATATCAAGAAATGATAAGGCATAACACAGGATAACATAAATAGATGTAATCTATATGATCAATGGATTTTAGGAAAGTAATTCATCAAATAACCAGAAATTACCAGATTCTGCTTTTCGATTTTGAAACAGGTTGAATCGTAAGAACACTTTGAATCGCAGAAAGATAATTGTGAGTTTGCAGAAAGATAAATCGCAAGAATTTTGAGAAAAGTACTCTGGTAGGGTTTTGATGAAGCTTATAAAAAAAGGAGGGAAAATCTAGACTAGAAGATCAAACGTTTGAAAAGGATAAACGATCCAGATTGAGCGGTTTTGATCGTGTGGTCAGGATATGCACGCACGATTACCTTTTGGATTTAATAACACATTTAGTAGCATTTAATACATATACCCCACGTCCGCATTAAATAATTTGCAGGGTATGCGTCAAAAAATTATGTGTACAGTAAAGACAAATATTATCAGATAATTTCAGATAAGTAAACAGTAAACAAGGAAATAGAATTGCGTATCTGGTTGACTGATATTGTAATCAGTCAATACCACTTGAAGTATGTCTGTACCACTTGTTGATCTTAGTTTTCTGCCTAATCCTTATAATTTCCCAACTGTCCCTTTTAACTGATCCGCTTCACTTTGCTTCTGATATTCCCTTTTCTGATCTTCCCTGATCAGTTGAAGTTCCCCCTTCAACTATTATTTCTGATTAGTTATTGACTGATTTATCTGATTTCTTGAGGTATCATACTCAACTGATCTTCCTCATCTGATTAGTCTCTTATATAATCAGATTTCAGTTGACCTAATCTGATTCTACTCAGACAAGTCAATTCTTGGAATAAGTGTTACCGCCTAAACTTAGTCTTGGAAAATCGGAGATTCATCTCGATTGCCTAAGTCGGCACGATTTGACATTCGTAATAATAGTCTGGATACTTTGGGATATCAATCGCCGTAAGATTATCCAATCATCAATCGCGTGTTTCCTACGCGTTGTCCTTGTGGTGCAGATTTCTCTTAAGGGTCTTAAGAAATTAAATTTGCACCTATACCCCTGCTTTTTTCTATAAAAGGATCTGGGGTTTTAGGTAAACAACACAACATAAACCATTCATCTTCTTTATTTAGCTTATACTCCATGTTTTCCGATGAACCCTTATTTCCGGTGAAACTTCCGACAAAAACCTTTAACCCTTTTCAAATGAATTTAGCTTCTCAAATCAACCCTGTGCATCCCTTATTACTGCTTTCATCATCATCGAAGATTACACATACAATTATTGCCAAGTTTCTCTACCACATAGGCGGCGGATCTGCTATAGCAAATGAGAAGACACTTCTCCTAACCGTATGCACCTTGTGTGCCTATAGAGATGACGGAATTAGCATCAACAGACTCAGTCTGATACAAAACATGAGTTTGGTATCCGATTTTGATCAGATAACAGCTGATCATCGTATATCAAACTCAATATTTGCATGTGACACTTGTAGCCATATGGTCTTTGGACCACATCTTTGGCACTTGTGTCCCATTTAACAGCTGGAGAGCCCATTCATTTTAAGACTAGGGGCTCCTGGCTTAGAAATCCGTCAATGCCGCTCTCGCTCCTCACTCCGAAGCTCTGAGGGTGGCTTTAGGATTATTTCAAAGCCTCTCACACCCCTTTTAGGGTTAAGTGGGGGAAAATGGGAGCATCAGGCTTTAAAATATTTAAAGCCTCTCTCCCCCCTTCTAGGTTTAGGCTTAGGGTTTACGGTTTATGGTTTATGTTCTGACCTCCGGGTCCTTTTGTACTTGTAACTTGTAATGTAAATCTGACCTCCAGGTCTTTATCAATGAAAATTTCTATTATTCCATTGTTGTGTTGTCTCTACTTTCTTATGTGATTTGTAGCCTTAATCTTATACAACTTGCTTGTTGAACATGGCTTAATCGACTTACAAAGTATAAAACAACCAAACTGATCAGTTCCTTTAATCTGATAATTCTTTAATCTGATCAGTTCCTTTAATCTGATAAAGCCTTCTCATATCAGTTTCTTGACTGATCTTCTGATCAGTTGAGATACCTAACTCAACTGATTCCTCTTAACCTGGTTAGTCTCTTAACCAACTGGTTCTGGAGATCAGTCCACCAAACATTTCTGGTGCACTTTCTCCGAGATCCAGAAGCCCTAGCTCATTGCATAAATCTCTGAATCTAATCTCAACTAGTGGCTTGGTTAAAATATCAGCTTTCTGTTTATCAGTATGGATCTTTTCCATTCTGATATTCTTCTTTTCAACATGATCTCTTATAAAATGGTGTCTGACATCCACATGCTTGCATCTTGTATGTAGAACAGGATTCTGAGTGATTGCAATAGCACTATTACTGTCACAGAATATAGGTACGTTCTTAGCTACAATGTTATAATCCCTCAGCTGCTGACTAAGCCAGAGCAGTTGGGAGCAACAGCTTCCTGCAGCCATATATTCTGCTTCAGTAGTAGATGTCGCAACTGATGTCTGCTTTTTTGAAAACCACGAGATCAGTTTACTACCTAAAAACTGACATGTACCTGTCAATTCTGCAACCTCCATAATGAGAATCAGAATACCCACTAAGCTCTAGATTATCATCTGATGGGTAAAATAAACCAAGGTTTACTGTCCCCTTTAGATACTTAAAAATCCGCTTAGCTGCTTCAAGGTGGCTTTGCATTGGATTTGCCTGAAATCTGGCACATACACCAACTGCATAAGTGATATCTGATCTGCTGGCAGTCAGGTATAATAAAGATCCAATGAGAGCCCTATATTCTTTCTGATTAGTTATCTGACCATTCTCATCTGGATCCATCTTGAATCCAGTCATCATAGGAATTCTGGCTTCCTGATAGTTTTGAACTCCAAACTTAGCCAATAAACTCCTAGTGTACTTCTCCTGGCAGATGAATATCCCTTCTGTACTTTGCTTAACTTGTAGACCCAGAAAGTAACTCATCTGACCCATCATGGACATCTCGAACTTCCCTTGCATCAGCTTGCTGAATTTATCACATAAACTCTTGTTGGGAGATCCGAAGATGATGTCGTACACATAAATCTGAGCCATCAGAATATCTTCTCCATCTTCTATTCTGAATAAGGTTCTGTCCACTATTCCTTTAGTGAAACCACTGTCTATCAAGAACTGATAGAGTGTATCATACCAAGCTCGAGGAGCTTATTTCAGGCCATAAAGAGCTTTTCTTAAACGGTACACCCAGTCGCCTTTTTCAAAGCCTGGAGGTTGTTCAACATAAACTTCCTCAGCTAGTACCCCGTTTAAGAATGCACTCTTTACATCCATCTGATACACAATAAACCCTCTGTGGGCAGCATATGCCAAAAACAGCCGAATGGCTTCCAGGCGAGCGACTGGTGCAAAGGTCTCATCATAATCAATTCCTTCTGATTGTGAATACCCCTTAGCAACAAGTCTTGCCTTATTTCTGGTTATGACATTATTCTCATCTCTCTTGTTCTTGAATCCCACTTTGTGCCAATCACATCTTGATGGGTTGGTCTGTCCACCAGTTTCCAAACCTGATTCCTTTCAAACTGTTCCAGTTCTTCTTGCATGGCTAGAATCCAGTTTGCATCTTGTAGATCTTCTTCTACTTCAGTTGGTTCCTTCAAAGACAGATAACAACAATACATGACACTTTCACCAATCTGATGTCTAGTTTTGACTCTATCAGATGGGTCTCCGATGATCAGATCAGTTGGATGACTGGTTACCCAGATCCTTCTTTTCTGATTTGCATCAGTTTGGAGAACATCATCCTCTTCTGATAATAGTTCATTACTAGTGGAGTGGTGTAGAATTATGATCCACTTGACATGGACAAGTCTCAGCTGATGTTGGACTCATCATGTGCTGATGTCTGTCCGTAGGAATTTCAGGTGTTCCCCCTGAATCAGATGATTCAGTTGATACTGTCTCAATTGTACCAGCTTCTTCATTGACAGTTGTACGTACCTTAGGGTCTGATTGACCTGGTGAATCAGTAAGATCTGGAATATACACTGTTACGTGTTCTGATCCTTTTTATTTGATACTTAGCCGATCCATTTTCTGTGCATCAGGTACCGGTTGAATTGGTACTTCTTGTTCTGAAGCAGATTTCTCTTGTTCAGAAGATGTCTCTGTTGGGGAATTAATTGCCCGGATCTATTCGGGATGAATATTTAAATACAAATTTAATTCTAACAATTATTACTAGCATGAATTAATTCTATATTAACTCAAATAATAATTCAACAACAAATCATGCATATAAACAGTTCACATAAAACCTACGCATGCGGAATTACTACGGGTTTACGTGAACTAACCTCTTGGAGTGGCAATGGTCTCGTCGATGAAACACACCAAAAAGCCTTCCCAAGTATTCCCTAGTCCTTGCTCGTCAATCCGGTGGAAGGAAACTCGCGAACAATTAACAAAAGGAAAAAAAAAATTTGTTGCACCACCTTTGTGGATTTACTAATTTTTCCAGCACATGGAATTGTACTTGGGAATGAAACATTCATCCCCTATTTATAGAGGGGTGTTGGTCGAAATTTTGTGATAAAATAATATGGGAAAATCTTTTTCTTGATCTCCAAGAAATCTTGAATATATCTCATATATTCTTTTCTCCATAATTAAAATATTTCACAAAAATCCCAACTCCTCTTGTTATGGGAATTTTTGAAAAAAATAAGGATCAAGATTCCAAGATTTGGATCTTCTTGAATTTATGAGATATACATGTATTGCAAGAATACATATCTTCCATAATATCTTTTCAAGAAAATCAAGAAAATCTTTCTTTCCCTTATTCTTTCAAAATTTTCGAAATTTACATATAAATAACCAAGTGGGAGATTTCTTGAATTTAATGAGATAATCTTGTATTTCAAGAATACATATCTTCATTCCATAACAAAATTCAAAGAAAATCTTTCTCCCATTTTATTCATAATTTTTGAAAAAATGAGGAAAAATAAGCAACAAAATTTATTTTATTTTTAAACACCTTTTTCAGTTATTGGACTTTATCTTGGGCTACTTGAGGGGCCTTTAGGAGAATTAAGATTGGACCTTCCAATGGATCTTGAATTATCAATATTGAGCCACAATATTATTCAATCCCATAAATATTAATTGATCCCACTACATAATTAATATTGCACTATCCATCTTAACCCATATTACAGTTAATATGACTCCCGGTTATTATTTCCCATGTTTAAGATTATCTAGCCCATTAATTAATTCAAGCCACTGAAATAGCTTTCCATTAATTAATATCTTTTATCCTTGGTAAATGAACGGTTCAACATTATTATCCATACCGAAAACTAGTTCCACTTGCAAGATTTGGTATGATAAAACTTATGAACCTCCCAAGGGGGCAAATCGAACAAGCGTACTTGAACATGATTCTCCGTATTAAATCTTAGCAATCGGATGTAACCAATAATATTGCCCAAGATATAAAGTATTGAATCTCGTTGATTCTCTACCCGTGATAAGTCAAAGCAATAATTACTAACCACACATGATCCTATTTAAGGGACGAAGATTAAGAAATAACGAACCACTGAGGTCTAATTTATTTCAGTAAATAAGTCCGAAATTCAGTCTGATTATACAAAGTAAAATCATACTTTCCAGTATAATCCCAACAATCTCCCACTTATACTCAAAGTCTGCTTTTAAGTATACTACATCATGTCTCGTGTAGTTCCTAATACGTGACATCTAATGTCACCTACACGAACCTAATAATGTCTCCCACTTATACTCAAATCAGATTGGCAACGGTCTTGACACCCATTCCTTCCACATGTCTCTCGAATGTATTCTGAGGCAGACCCTTTGTGAATGGATCAGCCAGGTTGTCTTCTGACGCGATCTTTGCCACCTCTATATCTCCTCTCTTAACGATTTCTCGTATAAGATGGTATTTCCTTTCAATATGTTTGCTGGCCTTGTGGGCTCTTGGTTCCCTTAAATTTGCAACTGCTCCAGCATTGTCACAAT
Source organism: Stenogyne calaminthoides (assembly GCA_037126765.1). Classification (NCBI taxonomy): domain Eukaryota; kingdom Viridiplantae; phylum Streptophyta; class Magnoliopsida; order Lamiales; family Lamiaceae; genus Stenogyne; species Stenogyne calaminthoides. The sequence continues at coordinate 28,935,322 of JBBCBC010000001.1, read as the reverse complement.
AAACAGTGATTGTGCTGGGCAAATTCGGAACTACGTCCAAGTCCACTAGGAAGTTCTTGAGCCAAACCGCTTCTTTCGCTGCCTCGCAAGCAGCTACATATTCGGCTTCCATGGTAGAATCTGCGATGCATTTATGCTTAACGCTTCTCCATGTCATGGCTCCTCCCCCCATGCAAAACACACTACCGGAGGTAAATTTTCTGGAATCTAAGTTTGATTGGAAATCCGAGTCCGTGTAGCCGATGGGGATTAGACTATCTGACTGATAAACCAACATTCTATCTCGAGTTCTTTTCAGATACTTCAGAATGTTTTTAACCGCCGTCCAATGTTCTTTCCCCGGGTTACTTTGATATCTTGCCACCATGCCCACGGCAAAGCAGATATCCGGTCTCGTACACAGAATTGCATACATAAGGCTCCCGACAGCCGAAGCATAAGGAATGCCTTTCATGTTATCTATCTCCTTTTGTGTCTTAGGGCACATTTCCTTGGATAGATGGATTCCATGCCTGAAAGGTACAAAGCCTTTCTTGGAATCTTGCATGCTGAATCGTTTCAAGACAGTGTCTATGTATGAAGCTTGCGATAAGCCTATCATCCTTTTCTTGCGATCTTGAGTGATCTTGATCCCAAGGATGTGCCCGGCTTCCCCTAAGTCCTTCATATCAAACTGTTTTGAAAGCCATGCCCTTACGTCTGATAACACCTTTACATCGTTCCCGATTAGCAGAATGTCGTCTACATATAGTACTAAGAATACCAATGCAGTTCCGACACGCTTTTTGTACACACAACTTTCGAACTCGTTTTGATCAAACCCATAAGACTTTATAACATGATCAAATCATTGGTTCCAAGCTATGGATGCCTATTTGAGTCCGTAAATGGACTTCATGAGCTTACAAACTAGGTGTTCTTGGCCCTTTTCAATGAAGCCTTGGGGTTGTTGCATATAGATTTCTTCATCAAGACTTCCGTTAAGGAAAGCTGTCTTGACATCCATTTGCCAGATTTCAAAATCGAGATGCGCAGCAATCGACAAGAGAATCCGGATGGACTTGAGCATTGCTACAGGTGAAAAGGTTTCCTCATAGTCGATCCCTTCTTTCTGAGTATAACCTTTCACCACAAGCCTTGCCTTGAAGGTTTCCACCTTCCCGTCCGGTCCCCTTTTTCTCTTGTATACCCACTTCCAACCAATGGGTTTGACCCCATTAAGTGGTTCGACTAGCTCCCACACTCTGTTATGATCCATAGACCCCATCTCGACTTTCATTGCCTTTTGCCAAGAAACCGCATCCTTGTCTTGGATTGCCTCATCATATGTCCATGGGTCTGATTCGTCTTGTCCGGGAATCAAGTCCGAAGACTCTCCTATCCCCATGAATCTCTCGGGCTGTCTTACAACCCTCCCACTACGACGAGGTTTGGGTTGTGAAAGAGTGTAGCTTGGTATGTCATCTTGTACAGTTGGCAATGAGGTTAGCCCCCTTAGCTCACTTAATGTAATCTCACTTCTGGGTCTTCTTTCGTTCATATAGTCTTCTTCCAAAAATCTAAAGTGGGTGCTTATTACCACCTTTTGATCTTCGGGACCATAGAACATACACCCTTTTGTTCCCTCGGGGTATCCTATAAACAACCTTAATTCTGATCGTGGATCCAATTTTCCGGCTTCCTTATCTAACACGTAGGCTGGACACCCCCAAATTCTCATGTGTCTCAAACTGGGCTTGCGCCCGGTCCACAATTCTTTGGGAGTTTTGAGAACCGATTTGGATGGCACCAAGTTCAGAATGTAAGCCGCTGTTTCCAATGCATGACCCCAGAACGACTTGGGAAGATCCGCATAACTCATCATTGATCTAACCATTTCCAAAAGAGTTCTGTTTCTTCGCTCTGCAACCTCATTTTGTTGAGGGGTTCCGGGTGCAGTTAGCTGGGATACAATCCCTTCATCTGACAAGTAGTTCAAAAACTCATCGCTGAGGTACTCGTCTCCACGATCGGATCGTAGAGACTTGATACGTTTTTCCCTATGATTCTCTGCTTGAGCCTTAAATTCTTTGAATTTCTCAAAGGTCTCAGATTTATGCTTCATAAGGAAAATATAACCGTAGCATGAGTAATCATCAATAAAAGTGACAAAATACTCATAACCTTCTCTTGATTTGGTTGACACTGGACCACATACGTCTGTGTGAACGATTTCTAACACTTCTTTGGCTCTATTCCCCTTGGCTCCGAATGCCCTCTTGGTTATTTTACCCTCCAAACATGATTCGCAGGTTGGAATTTGTTCAACTTGGAGAGACTCCAGTGAACCATCTTCTACCAACCTTTGGATCCTCTTTGGATTAATATGTCCCAATCTTAGATGCCATAGAAGTGTCTCGTTCACGTCTAATGAACGTTTTCTTTTATCGGAAACAGTTGATGTGTTATAGGATGCGTTTCGTGAGTGGTGTGCACAGTTAATTGTATGGAGATTATTCGACCAATGTCCCATAACAGATACACTCATCATTTCAAGAAATGATGTCAATCTTATTAGAAGAAACTAAGTATCCATTAACAGAATTTTAGAAACTGAAAGTGAATTCTTTCTAAAACTGGGAACATAAAGAAAATCTCTTAAAATTAAAACTTTATCTTCAAAAGACAGGTGCACTTCTCCCACTGCTTCAGCTGCCACTCTCATAGCATCGCCCAGTGTGATGAGGATTTCACTGCCACTTAAGTTGTTGGGTCAGCTGGGACCCCGTAACGTGAAACATACATGGTCAGCAGATCCCGTATCAACTACCCACGAATGAGAAGTATACGCCGCTAAATAAGTTTCAACAACTTGTGCGTGAGAATTACCTTTCTTTCCGTCCCTTTTGGGGTTGGAACAGGCAAACCTCCATTGTCCTCTTTCACCGCAGCTTAAGCACTTCCTCTTTGGATTTTCCTTGACACCACAAGCATTCCTCATCTTACCATTGCCCTTGGCAACAGTTAAGTTTTATTGCTTATGGCTCTTGTTTCTCTTCTTCTTCTTGCCTACCCTTGGCCTAGAAGATGAAGATGGACCACTTGCCGTTCAAAGCTTGAGTTTGGTGCCCCATCAACATCTCTGTCGAGACCAAAAGCTTGCAACAAATCAGCTAGCGAGGCCAAAATTCTCAAAAACTTTTGGGCAGAGAGTGAAGTACCAAATTCATCTGAGTCTCCAGATTATAATCTGCACTCAGAACCTCAAGTTTGTTCAGATGGGCCATCAATTTTGAGGACGTAATCCCTTACGGGTTTGCCCTCCACCATTTTCAGCGACGACATCTCTCGCAAGGTGATCTGACGAGTCCCGCATTTTTGACTCGTCAGTTGGCTCATCTGATTTTGGTGTGTCAAGAATCCACTTGTGCTTTTGTGCAGTTAGGACAATTATAATTTTTTGTTTAAAAATCAATATAGTTTTCATACTTATTCTATTGACTTTAAGTATAATAACAGTGGATGTTGGGATATTTTAGTTTTGATGAATTATGCCAAAACATTATCAACTTGTGTTATTCAAGCTAATTTACAGATAACAAGTTGAGGGGGAACGTGAGAACAAATTGAGGGGGAACTCACGAAATCAGAAGTAGATGATCGAGATCAGACGAGGCTGCAGACGAGACTGATCGAGATCAGATGAGTTCGAAGTTAAACTGATGAGCTGTGCAAAATCAGAAGAGAAGAAAAGCTAAGCCAGCTGATCAGAAGAATCAGAAGGTCAAATGATCAGATGACCAGAACAGACCTGATCAGATGATCAGAAGAACAGTCGAACTGATATGGTGATCAGAAGAGCAGACAAGCTGATCAAAAAGAAATTGACCAAAAGATCAGAAGAGAAGGTTGCAGATCAGAAGAGGAGCAGATGAGACTGATCAAGATCAGACGTGATCAAAATCAGATATGAAAATGAGCAGATGATCAAGATCAGACGTGATTGAGATCAGATGTGCTAAACTGATATGCTAAACCTAATGTACTGACCTGATGCTATCCTGAGATGTTGATCTGAAGAAGTGTTGATCAGATCAGTCGAGCTGATCAGATCAGGCAAAGAAGAAATCAGATAGCCTGAGTCAAAGTGACCTGAAGGTCAGGATGTCTGAATTCATAGAACTGAACTCAGTCAGCCTGAGTGTCAGTATGCCTGATCAGACAAGGTCCGCTGAAGAAAAGTCAGCTGAAGGCTCAGATGGAACTGAAGACACTGAGACTCAGAGAATCCTGAATGATTCCAAGGCGAGGAATCTGAGGAATATAGCCGTTAGAATCAGCTAACGTGGACCAACGAGAGGAAGACAACCAGCCTGGAAAGGCTGCAAAAAGCTACAGAATAGTATGGATTTGAATGTGACTCCATCCAACGGTAACATTCAAATCCACACTATAAATACAAGTTCTTCCTTCATAATTCGGTGTGGAAAAATGCGTGAAACATCCATCAAGCCAAATCATCTAGCATTCCCACCATAGAACACAGAGAAAGAAATACACGCATATATTCAAGAGTGTTCTAGAACCCAATCTAAGCAACCCACGATGTATCCTAAGCTTAGAGAGATTTTCCCATCCTTAGCATTGAGGCTAAACAAATGTAAGGGAAAATCTCAACCTAGTTGGAAACCAAACAAACCTTACCCAAATCAGTTTGATAGGACAAGTTTGTAGGTGAGTGTGAACTCGATAAACATCTAGCAATCCCGAAAGGGAGGGTAGGCAATCCCGAGTGAGGGTGATAAGTCCCGTTGGAGTGTGAACTCGGTAAACATCGGTAGGCAATCCCGAGTGAGGGTGATAAGTCCCGTTTGAGTGTGAACTCGGTAAACATCTGTAGGCAATCCCGTGGAGGGTGATAAGTCCCGTTGGAGTGAGAGCTCGTTAAATATCTAGAGGCGAACCCGAGAGGGTGATAAGTCCAGTTGGAAGGAATTTCCCTAGGAACAGGGAGAGTGGATGTAGGAGCTTGAGTCTCCGAACCACTATACATTGTTGTGTTTTTTACTGCTTTATGTTTATACTTGTCATATGCATTCTATTATAAGCAAAACACAACACATGAGCTTAAAACGCAAAAATCTGTAATCACCATTCCTTCACCCCTGTTTTTATATGCATTGAATGAAATGTTTGCTTCCACACGCTCAAAATGGGTTTTCAAATCGGGACCATCAGTGGATTAAAAGGTTACGACATGCTGAACTGAAATAAATAACTATATGCATAAGCACAAATATATCATAAGGTTCGATCACATGCATCATATTAAAATCTCAAAAAAATATGAACATGCATCAGCCAACATCTCAAAACAGTTTAAATAAGCCACGTGGGGTGGGTCATTATTTAAACACATTCAAGCAGGTTACAAACAAGAACAGTTACAAACCTTTAATATCCAGATTAATAGTTGGCTCCCACTTGACAAATATAAAATTGACAGGGACTTGGGAAGTATATGCATATCAATTTTATACCTAAGTAATAACCATGATTAAATCTGTAATTATTATTTTGCTTTTGAGCGAGCCTCGTGGGGTCATCATAAATAGCCACTAGTAATAATCCACAATCATCCATTTGGAATTTATTCATGTGAAAGCTATCTTTTGACCGTCCCATGGGGGGAATTTCTCCAAAAGAATTCACAAACAAATAAATCATGGAGGTCAAAATTAATTCAATTTTATTATCCGGAATAAAATTGTCAATTAATTGTTTAAGCATACTCAGTAATCTTCAAAGTGAGATTTTTCAAAAATATTTTCTCATGCATCGCAAATTTAAACACAATTTAAATAAGCATAATATAATGCATAACATCAAAACAAAAAATTAAACATATTGGGCACATTTATCCAATTGTCATGGTTAATTTTTATCATGTCTTGATCTTGAGAAATCGTCTTTATAGCCTTCATCGTTCGTCTCGAAAAGCTCCCACTTGACCATCTTAAAAAAATGCCTTGTCAAGCCATGTCATCGACCAGCTCGCGGGTCGGAGTGCCCGCCTAGCACTCCCCTAGCCGTGTCGAGTGGTGTCCGTGCGCACATCGCTCGGCGGTGCACTTCCCGCTCGGCAGCTCTCGGCGGATCTTGGCAGCGTCGCAAGATGCCAGCATAGCGCCCATCATCATGCCGATCCGCCTCGCGTCGCGTCGCCTCGCCACCAGCCCGCCCGTCGCGCTTTTTGGCGCCAAGATGTGCCACACGCATCCTCGGCAGCGGCGTCGCCCATCGTCCCACGCGCTCCCTCGGCGGCATCGAACAAGCGTACTTGAACACGATTCTCCGTATTAAATCTTAGCAACCGGATGTAACCAATAATATTGCCCAAGATATAAAGTATTGAATCTCGTTGATTCTCTACCCGTGATAAGTCAAAGCAATAATTACTAACCACACGCGATCCTATTTAAGGGATGAAGATTAAGAAATAACGAACCACTGAGGTCTAATTCTTCCTAGTTCAGTTCTGAAGAATTTATCCTCCTGTAGGTCCTCTTCAGTGCACTAGACATGCACTAGTGTAATCTCTTGGTCAAGACAAACCAATCTGAGCCTTACACTTCAACATTTCACGATTGATTGTTCATTTCCATCTAGGTCGTGAATGGTGTACTTTTAGTTACAAGGGACTGTTAATTTAATCTTCTGTGATCTGTGTTGGGAAATATGTATTTAGTTTTGATGGAAGTTCCAAAACAGGTTGTAATAGGACCAGTCAGACCTGTTAGCTGACTGATGACTTAGAATCATATTAAGATGACCAGTTGAAATGTATAGATAGCTGATGTAAAAGATAGGTCACATATTGAGGGGGAACTCAGTATGTATAGGTCAGGTCGAAATATCAGATGACCAGATAAGGTCAGTTGATCAGAAGACTAAGAACATATCAGAAGACAAGAAGTCAGAAGATCAGGTGAAGACAGAAGACACTGAAACTCAGATGAACCTGAAGACTCAGTTAAACCTGAAGACTCAGATAAAGCCTGAAGACTCAGAGAAACCTGAAGACTCCGTAACAAACCTGAAGACTCGGTATGACTGAAGACACTGAGACTCAGTGTCACCTGAAGATTAGAAGACTACCAGAAGACCTGAAGACCTATATCAGCCGAGTCTGCATATTGTGCTAAGACAATCTGCATCAGAAGACTCTACAAGGTAGACTGATCAGTTATCTGATCAAGTCATCTCGCACCTGGCGTCAACCAAAATGGTACACCAGACAAGATGAATATTCTACAAAAGGAATATCAATCATCAAAGAGACAAATTAGTAAAGTGCCGCCTCGCGAAGCCAAAGAGAAAGCGAAACATGCACAAAAAGAGCTGACAATGCGGGATTCGATGCTGCGGACATAAACGGCGCTAATCATGCCTACGGCCATGCCAATATTCGGAGCACGTCACAATCATATCCTACAACCTACCTAATATAGCCCGAAATTCAAATTGCTCTCCAACGGATCTTTGATTTCGATGTCTATAAAATGGGATTGCTCGTCAAGTGAAGGAAAAAAAACCGAGAAAAGCGGATCAACAATATTAACGCAAATTATCAAGAAGCAAAAGCTAGCAGAATTTCCGCTCGGAGAACACGAAATTTGAAGATTATTCTTAAGTGTTCATCCCATAGTTCTTAGCAAGAAATCCTATCCACTAGCATTTAGCTACATAAACACCAGGATAGATTTCCAGTTGGAACCTCAACATTCTTTACCCAAACTCAAAGTTAGGTTAAGTTTGTTACCGCAAGATTTCAGACTAGGGATTCTAGTTTCTGATTTCTGGGATCAGTTGAGTGTGAACTCGATAAATATCTGTTGAGTGTTGGACTAACACATAAAACTAAGTCCAGTCGGTTAAGTTCGGTTAAGTTGGTTAAGTTGCCCCTGTTTTAAGGGAAGAGTGGACGTTAGACAGGTTTCGTCTGAACCACTATAAAAATCTTGTGTGCATTTACTTGCTCTTTATTGCTTTACACTACTACACACAACTGAGCTTTAAAATTACATACATATTCTAAGTCAACATCAGTCTGCACCAAGCAACTGATCTGATCAGGTTGACACCTTAGTCAGCCGATTGAAAACTGACTTGAGAATCTGATTTGATAAAACTGGTTTTTCACATGGGTATTTACAAGCTTCCGCACTATCAGTTAAACTGACAGATATCAAACTGATCTGTCCTCAGGCACTCAGTATGATTGAACATCAGTCCAAACTACTCACTAGCACTCTGATCAGGCAAACTGTAATCACACCTGATCTGCACGTAAAAGTTTTCAGAAGTCTATTCACCCCTCCCCTCTAGACTTCTACCCTCACAAAACCCATTCGGGAACTACAAGTGGTATCAGAGCAGTGGTTCTACAGACTACTGGCTTTGAGTATCATCGATTCTTGAGGAAGAATCTTTGTGGTCATTTGAACAGATCTTGAAAAACCGTTTTCAAAACTCATTCGTTTTCAAAATCACATTCAGCATGGATAATAACTCTGGTATGTATCATGATTTGCCTAAGTTTTCAATTGATGAATATGCAGATTGGACAATATACATGTGCAACCATCTGGGATCGATAAACGGCAGAATGATGGAAGTCATTGAACGAGGACCCATCATCATATATCACGACAACCCAGCGGTTGGAGGAGATCCAGATCATGCACCTGGAAGCCTTGTTCGAAAAAGTCCAGCCCTGATGGATGCAGAAGAAAGAAAACTGTATACTCTAGATACAATCGTCAGGCATATAATCATGAAGACGATGGATAAAGTCACCAAAGAGAAGATAAAGTATCTCAAAACAGCGAAACAAATGTGGGATACTCTTGCAGAGATGTGCGAAGGAAATGATCAGATCAAAGACAGTAAATTACAATCTGAACTGGTAAAGTTCGAGAAGCTAAAGATGTTGCCAAACGAAACCATCAACGAGCTCGATGGGAGGATCACCATGTCAGTAAACAAGCTACGAGAACTTGGACGAGAGATGTGAGACAAAGACATCAATTACAAGATCCTAAGATCTCTCACCAAGAAATGGGACATGAAAGTCACGGTAATCAAGGATTGCCAGGACATTGCCAAGATGAAGCCAAGTAGCTTATTCCTAAGTCTTAAAGCCCATGAGTTCGATCTAATCGAAAAAGGGCAAGCAGGTGAAGACGAGCCGCCTGCTGAAGCCTCAACCTCCACATCAAAATCAGTTGCATTCAAAGCAACCAGTAGCAGATCAAAGGCCACTGAACCTACTGGAAATATCATACGCCAAGCTGAACAGATCGCTCTTCTTACTAGGAAACTTGAAAGATCAAATATCCAACTTGGTAAGTATCGCAGATTCTACAAGGATTATCAAGACAGAAGAAACAGGAGGCCAACTGACAGATCACTAGAAAGGATCAGATCTGATGACCGAAGGGATCACAGAGATGATAAAAGAGATGATCTGTCAGATGAGAGAAGAGACAACAGATCTGACAGAAGGAGTTCTGATTACAATCAGAAAGGAAAGTCACCTGACAGATCCTACAGACGTAGTGACTCACCTGGCAGAAGAAGTTCCGTGGAACGAGGATCATGCTTCAACTGTGAGAAACCAGGTCACTACAACACCGACTGCCCAGACCTGACTCCAAGAGAAAGAGAAGAGAAGCGGAACAGAAGAGAGCAACACTTCAGAGACAGAAAATCCATGGTTGCTGACACATCTGGAATTGATGATTCCTATCTGCCTTCTGAGGACTCTGGCTACTCATCTGTAGAAGATTTCTGTCTGATAAGCAATGCAAATGATTTCTTCGACCATGAAGATCTGATATTCTCTTCAGATGACGATGAAATCTGCTTGATGGCCAAGAAGGAAGACCATTCTGAGGTAACCTCCAAACCTTCTGCTTTTTCAATTTCTACACCAGCTATTATTAGCACACCTGCTGGAGAGATTGACTTGCAGCTCTACTCTGAGCAATTACTTGATGATCTCTCTAATGCAGTAGACACTTATACAATAGTGGAAGCTGAAAACGACAAGCTAAGGATCAGAAATAATCAGCTTGTTAAAGAGAACGCTGTCAGTAAAGCAGCTGAACTGAAATCAGCTGAAACTGCTCAGAAGGTAACTGAAGAACTTAAAGTTCTGAAAGTTAAATCTTCTGATCAGGAGAAGCAGATTAAAGATCAACTAGCAATCAACAAACAACAAGCTGATGATTTCAAAATTCTACAAGCTAAGTTTGATGAGCTATTCCGACTACATGAGAGTCTAAAATCTACTGAGGATAGTTTGCGCAAGAAAATAGAGGTTTTCACGAAGTCATCAAAAACCGTTCAAGACATGAACACCTATTTTTGAACGCCGACTAACAAGAAGGGAATTGGGTATGAGAACCCTTCTACATCCTCAAAAGCCCCGTTTGGTTCACTTCAGAAGGGTGTAATCAAACGAGTATCTGATAAAGATACACAAAAAGCTAAACTTGTATCTGATAAGGGAAAGAGACCTGCTGAGCAAGTAAGGCTTGTGCATAATCAGAAAGGGAACAGAAATGGACCCCAACTGATTAAGCATCAGCCGAGGAATCAACAGAAGCACCCAGTTCTTCTAAAGAGACCTCAACCTGATCAGCAGATTAGGTATCAGAAAAGACAACCTGTAAAAAGGAAATCTAATATGAGACTTAATCAAGGTCAGCTGCCTAACAAGCAAGCTATAGGTAAACTGCAAAGACCATCTATGCCAAGAAGATATGAATGTTTTAATGTTAGCAGTCGTACCTACCCTTATAACCAGAGACCTAGGGCTGCTGCACCTGAGCCCCACTGAGTTAAAAGAAGACAAAACGTAAAGAAAAATCCCAAGTCTTCTGATTCACCCAAGGTTCACACGAATAATCATACCAATCAGAAAGCATATAAAGAGACGTATGATTATGTTGATGTATATGGGAGACAAATCAGGCCTTCTGATCTATCTGATTACAATAGAAGTGCCTTGTTTGTGTGGATCCCGAAAACCACCACTAACCCCCCAGGACCCAATTCTAAAGGGGTAGGTAAAACCTGATTCGATTGCAGGTTTGCGTGGGACTGGCCAACAAATGAGGTGTACAAGCAACTATCTGGTACATCGATAGTGGATGCTCAAGGCACATGACTGGAAGCAAACATCTCCTTAGTTCTTACAAAGAACAAGAAGGCACACGTGTACTCTTCGGTGATGATAACTTTGGTTTTACCAAAGGATTCGGAACCTTAGAAAATGATGATGTACAAGTAACTGGAGTCTCGTATGTCGAAGGATTAAAGCACAACCTGCTATCAGTATCACAATTCTGCGACAACGGATTCAGCATTGAGTTCTCGAGCGATCAGTGTACGATTAGGAATCGAGCTACTCAACAAATCTTGCTAACTGGTTCAAGGAAAGGAACGATCTACACAGCATATTGGAACAGTTGCCCAAGAAATGCATGCTTAATTGTTAAGAGTTCCAAGAGTAGCAGTTGGCTCTGGCACAAAAGAATGAGTCATCTGAACTTGAAGACTCTTAACAAGATAGCTAGGATGTCTTTAGTTGACGGACTTCCGAATGAGGTATTCTCAAAGGATCAGACATGTGCAGCATGTCAGATGGGAAAACAAGTTAAAACCTCATTCAAGGGAATACCGACCAAAGATCCAAGAGAGTAATCAAGAATCGCTTCATATGGATCTATTCGGACCAGTTACCCCAGTCAGTCTCAGTGGACGCAAATATATTTTGGTAATCGTGGATGATTATTCCAAGTTTACCTGGGTTATATTCTTATACAAGAAGAATGAGACAACAACAAAGATACCCGAGCTGCTCAAGAAACTACAAAACGAAAAGGGTGTGTCAAGATAGTAAAAATCGATCGATCGAGGTACAGTAGTTTTCGAACTCTTTTTATTCGATTCCAGACCGAGTTTGGTATACAACATGAGACGTCACCGCAAGAACGCCTACAACAAAATGGAGTAGCGAGAATGGAGAAACGAAGTCTCAAGGAAGTTCGCCAGACTATGTTATTGAACATGCAACACCAAGCCGTTTTCGCGTATAATCAACACCGTGATGCCACACTCGTAAGCAGATGTTCTCTGACAAAGGCTCACTACAAAACACCCTATGAACTATGGAAGGGCAGAAAACCTCGTGTTTCATACTTCCATGTTTTTGGGTGCAAGTGTTTCATACACAACAATGGGAAAAGTCAGTTGAAGACTTTTGAGGCCAAGTCAGATGAGGGTATATTCTTAGGATATTCCTCATCCAGCAAGGCTTTCAGGGTTTACAACAAACGAACCTTAGTTGTGGAAGAAACACCCCATGTAGTCTTTGATGAGACATCTTCTGAACAAGAGAAAGCTACCACATAACAAGCAGTACCTGATCAACCGGTACCTGATACGCAGAAAATGGATCAGCTAAGTATCAAGGAGAAAGAATCTGAACACATAACAGTGTATATCCCAGAACTTGATCTTGCTGATTCATCAAGTCAATCAGACCCTAAGGTACGCACAACTGTCGATGAAGAAAGTTCGGCAAACCGAGATAAAGATCAATCGAACCATCTCGGTTCGGGGGAACTCTGAAGTTCCTACTTAAATGACATCGAGACATGATGAGTCCAACATCAGCTGAGACATGTTCTTATCAAGTGGATCATAATTCCGCACCACTCCCAATCACTAGTAATGAACTACTATCAGAAGTGGATGATCTTCTTCAAATAGACGCAAATCAGAAAAGAAGGACCTAGATTACCAGTAATCCAACTGATCTGATTATCGGAGTCCCATCTGATAGAGTCAGAACTAAACATCAAATTGGTGAAAGTGCCATGTATTGTTGTTATCTGTCTTTGAAGGAACCAACTACAGTAGAGGAAGCTCTACAAGACGCAAGCTGGATTCTAGCCATGCAAGAAGAACTGGAACAATTTGAGAGGAATCAAGTTTGGAAACTGGTGGACAGACCAACTCATCAAGACGTGATTGGCAATTTAATGGGTATTCAAGAACAAAGAGATGAGAATAATGTCATAACTGGGGAATAAGGCAAGACTTGTTGCTAAGGGGTATTCACAATCGGAAGGAATTGATTATGATGAGACCTTTGCACCAAATCGCCGCCTAGAAGCCATTTGGCTATTTTCGCATATATCGCCCACGAGAGGGTTCATCAGGTATCGATGGATGTAAAGAGTGCATTCTTAAAGCGGGGTACTAGCAGAGGAAGTTTATGTTGAACAACCTCCGTGCTTTGAAAAAAGGCAACCAAGTGTACCGTTTAAGGAAAGCTCTTTATGGTTGAAAACAAGCCCTCGAGCTTGGTATGATACACTCTCGGGTTCTTGATAGACAAATGGTTTCACTAAAGGAATAGTGGGATGAGAACCTTATCCGAGAATAGAAGATGGAGAAGATATTCTGATGGTTCAGATCTACGTGGACGACATCATCTTCAGATCTCCCAACAAGAAGCTATGTGAGAAGTTCAGCAAGTTGATGCAAGGGAAGTTCGAAATGTCCATGATGGGTCAGATGAATTACTTTTTGGGTTTACAAGTCAAGCACAGTACAGAAGGGATATTCATCTGTCAAGCGAAGTACACAAGGAATTTATTGGCCAAGTTTGGAGTTCAACACTGTAAGGAAGCCAGAATTCCCATGATGACCGGGTTCAAGATGGATCCAGATGAGGACGGTCAGAAAACTAATCAGAAAGAATATAGGGCTCTCATTGGATCTCTACTATACCTGACTGCCAACAGACCAGACATCACCTTTGCAGTATGTGTATGTGCCAGATTTCAAGCAAATCCAATGCAAAGCCACCTAGAAGCAGCTAAGCGGATTCTCAAGTATCTGAAGGGGACAGTAAACCTCAGTTTATTTTACCCATCAGATGATAATCTAGAGCTTAGTGGGTATTCTGATTCTGATTACGGAGGTTGCAGAATCGACAGGAAGTCAACCTCAGGTACATGTCAGTTTCTGGGTAATAAAGTGATTTCTTGGTTTTCGAAGAAGCAGACATCAGTTGCGACATCTACTACTGAAGCAGAATATATGGCTGCAGGAAGCTGTTGTTCCCAACTGCTCTGGCTAAGTCAGCAGCTGAGGGATTACAACATCGTAGCTAAGAACATACCTATATTCTGTGACAGTAATAGTGCTATTGCAATCACTCAGAATCATGTTCTACATACAAGATGCAAGCATGTGGATGTCAGACACCATTTCATCAGAGATCACGTTGAAAAGAAGAATATCAGGATGGAAAAGATCAGATCACAGTGGTAACTGGGTGATTACAATATCAATCAGTCAGATACGTTTCCTTATTTATCCCTTTCTGAATATCTTATATGCAATTATTTAAATTGGTTTTCACTCTGCATTCTCTTAATTTTGTGACGCATGCACTGCAAAATATTTAATGCGGACCTGGAAATATGTATTTAATGCGTTTTATTGCAAATTTTCGAGTCCGAAAAATGAGAAGACTACTTTTCTCAATCGTGAAATCAAAATACCTTTTCGGCCGACTAATCTCAGTCACTAATTTCAAAACACGGATACTTGAGTACCTTTGGAAAGTTGTGCAAAAAGTTTTCCTTCGCATACTATAAATCCAAATCTTTCTCAGAAAACTTCTTTCCACTACTTCGTCTTCTCAAAACTCTTAAAAGATCAAAATTTTCAAAATCCTCAGAAATTACTTTCAAAATCAATTGATTCTATTTTCACGATTTCTCAATCCTACGAATCAATTTCTGGTAATTTCTCGTCTGGATACTGCATGATTTCAATTCACTCTGGTACCTATGTTTACAAGTCGTGATGATATGTTTCTGTAATTTATATTCGATCTATACGCTTACTTGCTTAATTGATGCTAAGATTACTGGTTTGACTGAATTTATTGAAATATTTTACTCAAACTAACATCAATTTGCATATCATACAGAAATGGCATATCTTGTTCCACGACAGGGCCAAGGGAAAAAGTTCTGCAACTTTGCATAAATGAAGAAAGATATCATTGATGAGAAGTATGTAGTATTCACAATCACCCCAAATCCTGAATCGCTGGAAATTATGGAGTGCTTGCGAGCGTGCGGACTTGAATGATATTGCACTACACATCAGAACATTGTCCACACACATGAAGCTCTAGAGTTTCTGTACAATCTACAGAGGGATGAGGACATTGATGCTGACCTGATTTCTTCCGTTGGTGGATTGGAAGTTCGAGTGTCGAATGATGATCTCCAGAGGATCTTCGGTCTAACTCGAGGAAGCATCAACCCAGAGACCTACACGACTGATGTAGGTGAGAAGGACTTTCTTGAAGCCGAACTGTTGAGACCAGCAAACAAGGAGAATACGACGAATGTCAAAGCCTCCTACCTGAAGAGGAAATGTCGCCTTCTTCTTGAGATCGTTCAGAAGGTGATTATGTGCTCAACTTACAGTCTTGATGCTGTGACTTCTTATAAGAGCAGTGTCATGGCTGCAATCATCAAGAAGGCTTCAGATATGGATTGGTTGGGTATGGTCAAGGCACGACTGCGGAAAGACTCGGGGAAGTTCGAACTGAACCAGAGGAATGAAGTGTGCTTATCTTCCAACTGCTCCTTCATGCACAAAATCTCAATCATTCGGTCCGACAAGCTGCCACAGAATTATGAATGGAATGAGAATGGAGCGAAGATATATCAAGCAAAGCACAAGGCCATTTTGGGCAAGGATGAGCCCCTGCCAGGACAATCTGATGAGGATCCTACTCCTTATGTGCCCAAACCCAAGGGAGAAAAGAAGGGAAAGGAAAAGGCAACTGCATCTTCAGAAGCGCAGGGAACGGCCATTCCAGAGAAGATGATGAAGAGGAAGGATCTGGCCAAGAAACCAGATGCTCAGCGAAAACGCCAGAAGAGAGTGACTTCTCCTCTAAAGACTGCTCCTAGTTCTGCTCAGCAAGTTCACAGAACGAAGGATCTGATTCAGGTGGAATCAGAAAAGGAGATAACAGTCAGTTCTGAGCACACTGCCAGAGAAGAAGAAGGAGAGAAAGCTGTCAGAGGGACAGAAGTGGAGCACCCTGAGGAAGAATCACCATCTGATTCTCTGCCTCGCACCAAGATCTTCCAGAAAGTAAGATCGCCCACGCCCACTTCCAAATCACCATCACCCTCTCCTCACAAAACATTCTCACCCTCACCCTCACCAGTCAGATCACCCAGATCTCCCACTGCCCCAACCATTGAACCTGTTCAGGAAACTGAACCCCCTCAACAAGCTGAAAACGAACCTGAACCACAAATATCCCTATCTCACTCCCAATCTCCATACAAGTTACAAGAACCTGAGAGATCTGACAAGCATGTGTTCGTCTCTCATAATCCCTTCAATACCAGAACCTTGCTTGCTTCACCTGATTCAGAAAGCCCCATCATAAGGATAATAAAGCAACAAATCAAGGAGTATCTGCTGGACTTATGCCCTGAATTGGATCAACATTCTGGCATCCAGCAACAGATAAAAGAAATTGTGTTCTGGAGGGATATCAGACTAAAAAGCATCGAAGAATTTCTGATCCTCATGACAAATCTGGGATCTGATTTCTTTGTAGACTTGGAGATGAAGTGCTTGAACAATGTTGGGATTGAAAGCGCTGTTGAATTGGCATCTGACGATGATATCAGATGGTTGATTCATGAAAGGTTCGAAATTGCTGATAACAGGGAGGAAACTGTTCAACCTCCTACAGATCATGAGGGAGCTGCCGATGAACTAAGAATGGGTGCTACAGATGAGACCCAACTTAGCAAGGCTTCAACATCTGACCAGATTGCTATGCTGAGCTCCGATACCCTAGATCTTTGTGCTAAGAAGATTCAGGATGGGGTAATGGCTGCTATTGAAGACAAATTCACAGCTCTCACAGTAAATCTGATGAAGCGGATTGAAGAAGAGCAAGCAAAACTGGTTGACAAAGAAAGAAGTCACACAGTTGGGATGCATAATTCCATCCTTTCTGAAGTAATGCAACTAGTAAATCCTCTTGCCGAGAAGCTCAATCTCCAGTCTGATAAACTCAAAGTTCAGACAGATATGCTCAATGAGACACAGGTACTACTGGAAAGTGCATGGGCATCCTTGGAGAAAACTGACAACCACATGAATATGGGTTGGAAACACTTTGCAGCTTCTACAGAACGAGCAAGAAAGGACATCGAATTTGCTCTCAGACGCTTTTTAACTCCTGCACCTTCTGCCACCGCACAGATCACTCCTCTTGTTGTTGAGGAACTCAGAGAGGAGATCACACGACAGTTTATTGCTCTGAATCGCAGACTGTCCAACCTCTTTGATGAAACCAAAAAGGGGGAAGGACAAGAGAATAAAGAGAAGAAAAAAACAGAATACGCTTGGTAACAATTGCATCTCTACCAAAAAAACCAGATATCGACTTGCCACCCACTCCATCTATCGATCAAGGTTCAAGTGAAAGAAACCGTGGAGCAACATAGCAAAGAGATCATCGAAAGCGTAAGATTGCTCTTTCAGAGGTTATTGCCGAGTCGACAAGATTGAAGACTTCTCTTATTTGTCTGAGAAAAGAATGGAAACTGATGATCAGGCCAAGAGCCTTGAACTCGCTAAGAAATTAGCTGAAGAAGACGAACGAGATGAACCTGAGCAGACTCTAAGGAGGAAGAAAGTCAAAGGCATGATGGTGAAAGCTACTGCGGAAGATCAGAGTCAAGGCCAATTATTCTCTACCAAAAGCCAGATGACTCCTGAACAAATTCAAGAGCAAACAAGACAGAGAATAAGAGAGGCTGCCATCAAGAAGCAGAAGTTAGCAGAGGCTAAGGGACTAAACATCGCATACATCCAAAGGAAGAGGAAGAATGAAGCTGCAGCAGAGGAGATTGCTTGGGAAAGGAATGCCCTTCCGGCACCTGTTAAAGACATCCTCTGTGCCCGGCTAGATCTGCTTCCATAATGGGATCAGATTAGAGGAGAATGGTTGTGTGATGTGTACATCCTGAAGATGATTCCGATTCATCAAAATCAGACAGAAAATGATGATGAATTTCAGAACTGGTTAGAAACAAAGTACCCAGATTTCTACCAGACGGTGATGAAGGAAGGGAAGATCATGTCACTGATACCTGAAGCTCCTCCCTTTGAACAACTCCTTCCACCTTTGCGTCCAGACAACAAGCTAGATGCTGTAAAATTCAAGAATGCCTACTATGGATTTGCTGACAAAGGAGGAATCCATAGAAGAGAAGATCTGGACAAGCTGATGAAAAGGATGTACAAGATGTTTGGCATCCCCAAAGAACTACAAATGTTCAAGTACACCTGAGGAAGACAACCTGGAATCAGATGATAGGTACGCTTTTCATATATTCTGTAACGCACAAACCTATCTGAATGAAATATTATATCTCTCTGATTCTAAGACAACATCTCATTGTCTTCTGAAGTATGTACTGTTTTACATTATCTGCATTTCTATTCGTGGTATCTGTTTTTCTGATTAATTGTTTTGGTTCCATCAAAAAGGGGGAAATTGTTGGGAAATTTGTATTTAGTTTTGATGGAAGTTCCAAAATAGGTTGTAATAGGACCAGTCAGACCTGTTAGCTGACTGATGACTTAGAATCAGATTAAGATGACCAGCTGAAATATATAGATAGCCGATGTAAAAGATAGGTCACATATTGAGGGGGAACTCAGTATGTATAGGTCAGGTCAAAATATCAGATGACCAGATAAGGTCAAATGATCAGAAGACTAAGAACATATCAGAAGACAAGAAGTCAGAAGATCAGGTGAAGACAGAAGACACTGAGACTCAGAGTCACCTGAAGATTAGAAGACTACCAGAAGACCTGAAGACCTATATCAACCGAGTCTGCATATTGTGCTAAGACAATCTGCATCAGAAGACTCTACAAGGTAGACTGATCAATTATCTGATCAAGTCAGCTCGCACCTGGCGTCAACCAAAATGGTACACCAGACAAGACGAATATTCTACAAAAGGAATATCAATCATCAAAGAGATAAATTAGTAAAGTGCCGCCTCGCGAAGCCAAAGAGAAAGCGACACGTGCACAAAAAGAGCTGACAATGCAGGATTCGACGCTGCGGACATAAACGATGCTAATCATGCCTACGGCCATGCCGATATTCGGAGCACGTCACAATCATATCCTACAGCCTACCTAATATAGCCCAAAATTCAAATTGCTCTCCAACGGCTCTTTGATTTTGAGGTCTATAAAATGGGATTGCTCGTCAATTGAAGAAAAAAAAACCGAGAAAAACGGATCAACAATATTAACGCAAATTATCAAGAAGCAAAAGCTAGCAGAATTTCTGCTCGGAGAACACGGAATTTGAAGATTATTCTTAAGTGTTCATCCCATAGTTCTTAGCAAGAAATCTTATCCACTAGCATTTGGCTACATAAACACCAGGATAGATTTCCAGTTGGAACCTCAACATTCTTTACCCAAACTCAAAGTTAGGTTAAGTTTGTTACCGCAAGATTTCAGACTAGGGATTCTAGTTTCTGATTTCTGGGATCGGTTGAGTGTGAATTCGATAAACATCTGTTGAGTGTTGGACTAACACATAAAACTAAGTCCAGTCGGTTAAGTTCGGTTAAGTTGATTAAGTTGCCCCTGTGTTAAGGGAAGAGTGGACGTAAGACAGGTTTCGTCTGAACCACTATAAAAATCTTGTGTGCATTTACTTGCTCTTTATTGCTTTACACTACTACACACAACTGAGCTTTAAAATTGCATACATATTCTAAGTCAACATCAGTCTGCACCAAGCAACTGATCTGATCAGGTTGACACCTTAGTCAGCCGATTGAAAACTGACTTGAGAATATGATTTGATAAAACTAGTTTTTCACACGGGTATTTACAAGCTTCCGCACTATCAGTTAAACTGACAGATATTGATGGTCCCGATTTGAAAACCCATTTTGCGCTTGCGGAAGCAAACATTTTAAAAGCGATGCATATAAAAACAGGGGTAAAGGAATGGTGATTACAGATTTTTCTCTTTTAAGCTCATGTGTTGTGTTTTGCTTATAATCGAATGCATATGACAAGATAAGAACGTAAAGCAGTAAACAACACAATAAAGTATAGTGGTTCGGAGGCTCAAGCTCCTACGTCCACTCTCTCCGATCCTCAGAGAAATTCACTAATCACTTCTGAGCTTTCTGACTACCTCGTAGTTTACTTACTCAACTCGGCCTTGAGCTTTCTGACTACTCCACGTAGTTTACTTACTCAACCCGACCTTGAGTTTTCTGACTACCTCCGTAGTTTACTAACTCAAACTGGACTTATCACCCTCTCGGGCTCGCCTCTTAGATGTTTAACGAGTTAACACTCCTTCGGGACTTATCACCCTCACTCGGGATTGCCTAAAAACTACCTCACTTCACCACTAGTTATCTCTTACGAGAATGGGGTTTGGGTTTGGTGTTGTCTCCAACTATGGTGAGATTTTCCCTTACATTTGTTTAGCCTCAATGCTAAGGTTGGGAAAATCTCTCTAAGCTTAAGATACATCGTGGGTTGCTTAGATTGGGTTCTAGAACACTCTTTGAATATATTTGTATATCTATAGACTTGTGTTCTATGGTGGGAATGCTTGAATATAAGGCTCTTGGCTCTGTAGCATCTTGTGCATATTCTCCACACTTAATTTGATGGAAGATCTTGTATTTATAGTGTGGATTTGAATGTTACCGTTTGAGAGAATCACATTCAAATCCATACTATTCTTTGTATGTTCTGCAGCTTTTCCAGGCTGGTTGTCTTCCTCTCATTGGTCCACGTCAGCTGATTCTAACGGCCATATTCCTCAGATTCCTCGCCTTGGAATCATTCAGGATTCTCTGAGTCTCAGTGTCTTCAGAGACATACTGAGTCTCAGGATTCTATCTGAGTCTTCAGGTTTATCTGAGTCTCAGATTTCTCATCTGAGCCTCAGGTTTATCTGAGCCTCAGGATACTTGATTCAGCACACTTCTCTTCAGCGGACCTTGTCTGATCAGGCATACTGACACTCAGGCTGACTGAGTTCAGTTCTCTGAATTCAGACATCCTGACCTTCAGGTCACTTTGACTCAGGCTATCTGATTTCTTCTTTGCCTGATCTGATCAGTTCGACTGATCAGATCAACATCTTAGGATAGCATCAGGTCAGTACATTAGGTTTAGCATATCAGTTTAGCACATCTGATCTCAATCACGTCTGATCTTGATCATCTGCTCATCTTCATATTTGATCTTGATCAAGTCTGATCTCGATCAGTCTCATTTGCTCCTCTTCTGATCTGCAACCTTCTCTTCTGACCTCCTGGTCAGTTTCTTTCTGATCAGCTTGTCTGCTCTTCTGATCACCATATCAGCTCGACTGTTCTTCTGATCATCTGATCAGGTCTGTTCTGGTCATCTGATCTTTTGATCAGCTGGCTTAGCTTTTATTCTCTTCTGATTTTGCACAGTTCATCAGTTAACTCGGAACTCATCTAACTCATCTGATCTCGATCAGTCTCTTCTGCAGCCTCGTCTGATCTCGATCATCTACGTCTGATTTCATGAGTTCCCCCTCAATTTCATCTCTCGTTCCCCCTCAACTTGTTATCTGTAGATTAGCTTCAAAAACACAAGTTGATAATGTTTTGGCATAATTCATCAAAACTAAAATATCCCAACAGATATCAAACTGATCTGCCCTCAGGCACTCAGTAAGATTGAACATCAGTCCAAACTGACTCACTAGCACTCTGATCAGGCAAACTGCAATCACACCTGATCTGCACGTAAAAGTTTTCAGAAGTCTATTCACCCCTCCCCTCTAGACTTCTGCCCTCACAAAACCCGTTCGGGACCTACAATCTGGTATCACTAAATTAACTACAATGTAACACGTACTATTTATTGAACAGTTATGCAGTAAATATATGTAGCATTCGATGATATTTAAAGCATCAGTGATAAATAATTTATTTCAGTAAATAAGTCCGAAATTCAGTCTGATTATACAAAGTAAAAGCATACTTTCCAGTATAATCCCAACAGTCTCATCAAAGACCACATGAGGTGTTTCTTCCACAACTAGGGTTCGCCTGTTGTAAACCCTGAAAGCCTTACTGGATGAGGAATATCCTAAGAATATACCCTCATCTGACTTGGCCTCAAAAATCTTCAACTGACTCTTCCCATTGTTGTGTATGAAACACTTGCACCCAAAAACGTGGAAGTAAGAAACACGAGGTTTTCTGCCCTTCCACAGTTCATATGGTGTTTTGTAGTGAGCCTTAGTCAGAGAACATCTGTTCTGAGTGTGGCATGCAGTATTGATGGCTTCTGCCCAGAAACGGCTTGGTGTTGCATGTTCAGCTAACATAGTGCGAGCAGATTTCTTGAGTGTTCCGTTTCTCCGTTCTGCTACACCATTCTGTTGTGGCGTTCTTGCAGCTGATGTCTCATGCTGTATATCAAACTTAGTGCAAAAATTAGTAATAAAGGAGTTCAGAAATTCTGTACCTTTATCTGATCTGATTTTCACTATACTGACACATTTTTCATTTTGTAGTTTCTTGAGCAGCTCAGGTATCTTTGTTGTTGTCTCATTCTTCTTATACAAGAATACAACCCAGATAAACTTGGAATAATCATCCACGATTACCAGAGTGTATTTGCGTCCGCTGAGACTGACTGGTGTAACTGGTCCAAATAAGTCCATATGGAGCAGTTGCAATACTCTGCTGGATGCTGGTCCAGGGATTCCCTTGAATGAGGCTTTAACATGTTTTCCCTTCTGACATGCGACACATGTCTTATCCTTAGAGAATACCTCATTCGGAAGTCCCTCAACCAAAGACATCCTTGCTATCTTGTTAAGAGTTTTAAAGTTCAGATGACTCATTCGTTTGTGCCAGAGCCATCTGCTACCTTTTGAACTTTTAACAATCAGACATGCATTTCTTGGACAACTGTTCCAATTTGCTGTATAAATCGTACCTTTCCTTAAACTAGTTAACAAGATCTGTTGAGTAGCTCGATTCTTGATAGTACACTGTTCAGTTGAGAACTCAACACTGAATCTATTGTCGCAGAATTGTGAAACTGATAACAGGTTATGCTTTAAAAATTCGACATACTAGACTCCAGTAACCTGTACATCATCATTCTCTAAGGTTCTGAATCCTCTGGTAAAACCAAAGTTATCATCACCAAAGAGTACACGTGGGCCTTCTTGTTCTGTATAAGAGCTAAGAAGATGTTTGTTTCCAGTCATATGCCTTGAGCATCCACTATCGATGTACCAGATAGTTGCTTGTACACCTCCTTTGTTGGTCAAACCCACGTGAACCTGCAATCAACTCAGGTTTTAGGTACCCCTTTAGGAGTGAGTCCTGAGGGGTTAGAGTTGGTTTTAGGGATCCATACAAACATGACACTTCTATTGTAATCAGATAGATCAGAAGGCCTGATTTGTCTCCCATAAACATCTACATAATCAAATATCTCTTCATATGCATTCTGATCAGTATGATTATTTGTGCGAGCCTTGGGTGAATCAGAAGACTCGGGATTTTTCCTTGCAGTTTGTCTTCTTTTAACCCAGTGGGGCTCAGGTGCAGCAGCCTTAAGTTTCTGATTATAAGGGTAGGTACGACTGCTACCATTAAAAGATTCATATCTTATTGGCATATCTGGTTTCAGCAGTTTATCCTTGACTTGCCTGTTAGGCAACTTGACCTGATTAGGTTTCAGATCAGATTTCCCCTTTAGAGGTTGTCTCTTCTGATACCTAATCTGCTGATCAGGTTGAGGTCTCTTCAGAAGAACTGGGTTCTTCTGTTGATTCCTCAGTTGATGCTTGATCAATTGGGGTCCATTTCTGTTCCCTTTCTGATTAGGCATCCGCTTTACCTGTTGAGCTGGTCTGTTCCCCTTATCTGATACAGTTTTAGCTTTATTTGTATCTTTAACAGAAACTCGTTTGATTACACCTTTTTGAAGTGAATCAGACGGGGCTTTTGAGAATGTAGAAGGGTTTTCATACCCAATTCCCTTCTTATTAAATGTCGTTCAAAAATAGTTGTTCATATCCTGAACGGTTTTCGAAAATTTCGTGAAAACCTGTATTTTCTTACGTAAAGTATCCTCAGTTAATTTCAGACTCTCATGTAGTCGGAAGAGTTCATCAAACTTGGCTTGTAAGATTTTAAAACCATCAGCTTGATGTTTATTGATAGCTAGCTGTTCCTTAATCTGCTTCTCCTGATCAGAAGAATTAACTTTCAGAACTTTCAGTTCTTCAGTTATCTTCTGAGCAGCTTCAGCTGATTTTAGTTCAGCTGCTTTACTGACAGCATTTTCCTTAACAAGCTAGAAGTTTAACCTTGATTTGAAACAAAACCATTTTAGGTTTTAAAATAACTAAGTCATTCTTAATGACTATATATATTCTTAAAAATATCAAGATGCTTAAAATGTATTTCTAAGTCTTTAGAGAATACAAGAATATCATCAATATAAATAATGATAAAATCACTATAAGGATAAAATATGTCATTCATAATCTCTTGGAATTCTGAAGGAGCATTTTTCAAGCCAAAAGGCGTGACAGTCCATTAGTAATGACCGAAAGGAATATTGAAAGTAGTTTTATACATGTCAGACTGATCAATCTGAATTTGACAGAAACCTGATTTTAGATCAAAGTTTGAAAATACTAGAGCATTGACTACTTTGTCAAAAAGATTCTTCTTATTAGGAATAGGGTGTCTAATCCATTTTCGGACTTTGTTAAGAGGTTTATAATTAATAATCAATCTAGGAACTCCTCGCTCCTGTTCAAAATATTTATTAACATAAAAACCAGTACAAGACCAGGGGGACTTGGAAGGAGTAATTGTTGGAATTTAGAGGCACGTAAACACGTAATACATACACACCGGAAATAAACAGTTCACCAACAACGAACAATTAATGCATAATTAAATACGAGTAAACGTAAACAAAATTCTTACAGTAATTCGTACACGAATTCCTCAACTATGGTATCCACGTAACAGTCATTTACAAACTACTTTTTATATATCGCCGCCAAATTGAATCCCGAGATGAATTTGCTAGGAAAATTCTAACTTAGAGATTTTATGGAGAAAATATGAAGTCTCGTATTATGAATTCCCAAGAGCTCATATATATAGGGGAGGTCCAGCTTAAATCTTAAGCTAACCGATTAGGAAATAAGATACCTAATCTTGTAAATTAAATCCCATAGATTTAATTCCCATATACATAAATCTCTACGGATTTGATTTACATGTATATCAAATCTCTACGGACTTGATTCCATATATATCAAATCCCATAATAATATTCCATATATTATAATTATTGGGAATCCTATTTAATTAAATCTAATTAATTAAATAGTAATAAAAATTAATTCTAAATATAATTATTATTATATTCTCCATAAATTAAATATTAATATCCAATATAATATTTAATCAACCAACTATAATTAGTAAACAACCGTTACTTGTTGTGTGACCCATAGGCCCTCAAATATTGAGTCATTAGTCAAACTAACGGTCTTAATTGAACCCTAGACAATAAATCAGACATTCTCAATATATAAGGTACGTTGCGAGGAAATGTGCAACTACCTGTAACTGAAACATGGGCTTTTAGATAACTTCCTTTCATTCGCGAGTACTCGATTAAATCTTGAACATGATGAAGTATCTATTCAAATAACTTAATCATTTTATCTCTAATTACTAATTGATCATTTATGTCACACTTGGCCACAAAGTCCAAGTTAACGTGCATTGACCGATGACTTAGATCCAATTATGATGAGAAGATGAGTATTCTCTCTAAATCCACATTGAGGAATGAATGTTATTTTTGGCTCAACTACCACTCACATGCATTTCGTGATGAACACAATCCTAGTTATATCTACCCATGGAAGGGTGCAAGTGTCGGTCATGGTCAAAGTTCATCACTCCACACATGTCGTGCGTATTGACCTCAAGTCAAAGGAGTATCACATCGCTCCCACTAACCGAGACACCCGTAGACACTTATTGTGGAATTACATCAAACGGTTTCTCGGATGGGTATACCAATACCCTCTAAGGTATCTGTGCATTCATCATGAGATACCTAGTATCTCGTAGTAAGTGAGATCTTACTACACTCTCTAAGAGTATGATGCAGATCGCACACCAATCTCAATTGCATCATCAATATCTCATTCTTGATGATCCTTGATCGAGGCTATTTGAGAATCATGCTTAAGTCATCTGAGTTTTCACAACCTCAATGACAACCATGACTCATGTGAACCCTTGCATGAATAAATGCAAACAATCAAACATAATATTCAAACAAGTGTATTGCCATACATTAATATTAAATGAACTATAATATTAAATCAAATTGAATATCATCGAGTATTATGTCCTTATAATAGATTGTCACTAGGACACTAACACTAACAATCTCCCACTTGGACTAGAGTCAATCACCTACATGTCTAACCCCTAGACCATCAAATGTCTAGTGTGTACATGAACACTCAGTATTTTGGTGAAAGGATCTGCCAAATTAAATATGTGGGAATACATTTTAATTATATTTCTCCTATCGTTATGATCTCTCGGATCAAATGATAAGTCTGGGTACATGCTTGTTTCTGTTTGTTGATCTCGGTTCCTTTGCTAGAGCAATCGTACCAGAGTTGTCTCAATAAAACTTTATTAGATAACTGGCACTCGGAACTACCCCTAGTTCTCTTAAGAACTATAAAATCCAGACAGCTTCCTTGAGGCTTCTGATATAGCAATGTACTCAGCTTCGGTTGTTGAATCTGCGGTCGACTTACTTGGAACAATTCCAACTGACCGCCTTATCATTTAGAGTGAAACGTAACCTGACTGTGATTTGTAATCATCACAGTCGGATTGGAAACTTGCTCCAGCATAACCAGTCACTATTAGTTCTGACTGTCCACCATAGACAAGGAAACATTCTTTAGTTCGTCTAAGATACTTTAGAATGGTCTTGACAGCAATCCAGTGAGACTCACCTGGATTCTGTTGGTATTCACCAGTGGTGCTGATAGCGTAGGCCACGTTTGGCCTAGTGCAAGTCATGGCGTACATGATTTACCTATTTGCATATGCATATGTGACATCTTTCATGTGCTTGATATCAGCTTCATCAGAAGGACAATCCTACTTTGATAGCTTTATCCCATAATTTGCCTGTAGAGATCCTCTCATAGAGTTCTCTATCGCAAAATGCTTCAACACCTTATCTATGTGGGTAGACTGTGATAGCCCCAACATCTTCTTGGATCTATCCCTGTGGATCTTGATCCCTAAGATGTACAGTCTTCACCAAGATCCTTCATCATGAAGGTCTTGGATAACCAATTTTTCACCGACTGCATGAGCGGGATATTGTTTCCCATAATCAATATGTCATCGACATATACAATTATGAAGACAATATTCTTCCCACTGCGTTTACGATAAACATATAGATCTTTCGAATTTCTGATGAAGTCAAAAGATTTGTCTGCCTCATCAAAATAGATATTCCAACTCCTAGAAGCTTGCTTCAATTCATAAATGGATCGTTTAAGCTTACACACAAGATTAGATTTTGGCTTAGATATGAAACCTTCCGGTTGAGTCATAAACACTTCCTTGTCAATGTTGTCATTGAGAAAAGTTGTTTTGACGTCCATCTTGCCAAATCTTATAATCGAGGTGTGCTGCTACCGCAAGTAAAATTCGAATGGACTTGATCTTAGCAAAGGCTGAGAAAGTCTCATCATAGTCAATGTCCTTGCGTTGACAATAACCTTTCGCTACCAACCTAGCCTTGTAGGTTTGTACTTTGCCGTTTGCATTAGTCTTACGCTTGAAGACCCATTTGCAACCTATGGGTCTAACCCCTTTTGGCAATTCAACCAAGTCCTAGACTTGATTGGTGTACATCGAGTCCATCTCGGATTTCATGGCTTCATGCCACTTCTCTGAGCCAACATCTAATGTTGCCTCAGTGCAAGTTCTGGGATCATCTTTATCGGGGATCTCCATGTCATCATATTCCTCTACGAAGAAATCATAATATCTAGTGGATGGATTACGAATCCTAATAGACTTACAGAGCTGTGGTTGTGCTGGCTGTACATTCTGATCATGAAAAATTTGTGGGGCATCGATTTCATCAATGTCCGGAGAGTCCTCAAGAGCTACACTTTCAGATGCCTCTTGGGCAGGAGTTTGAACTATGTTGTTCTCATTCAACCCACTTGGAGTACGTTGTGAAGGCAATGCAACTCCAACTACGCTCCTGTAGGTCCCGAACGGGTTTTGTGAGGGTAGAAGCCTAGAGGGGAGGGGTGAATAGACTTCTGAAAACTTTTTGTGCAAAATCAGGTGTGAAAGCAGGTTGCCTGATCAGAGTGCGTGTGAATCAGTTTGGACTGATATCCAACTTACTGATCGCCTGATGGCAGATCAGTTTGGTGTCTATCAGTTTAACTAATGTGCGGAAGCAAGTTTTAACCCGTGTGAAAAACCAGTTTTGATAAATCAGATTTCTGTTTATCTATTTTCAATCAGATGACAAAGTGTCAAGCTGATCAGATCAGTTGCTTGATGCAAAACTGATCCAGGCTCAGAATATGTATGCAATATCAAATCAGGTAGTGTGCTGTAGTGTAAAGCAGGTAAATCAGATAAGCACACAAGATTTTTATAGTGGTTCGGACAACCAGTCCTACGTCCACTCTTCCCTATCAGCAGGGGCACCAACTAAACCAACTGGACTTAGTTTAATGTGTTAGTCCAACACAATACAACAGATGTTTAAGGAGTTCTCACTCAACTGATCCCAGAAATTAGAAACTAGAAACCCTTGTCTGAAATCTTGCAAAACAAACTTAACCTAACTTTGTCGGTTTGGGTATTGTTGGGGAATTAATTGCTGGGATCTATTCGGGTTGAATATTTAAATACAAATTTAATTCTAACAATTATTACTAGCATGAATTAATCCTATATTAATTCAA
This sequence comes from Stenogyne calaminthoides, assembly GCA_037126765.1. NCBI lineage: Eukaryota > Viridiplantae > Streptophyta > Magnoliopsida > Lamiales > Lamiaceae > Stenogyne > Stenogyne calaminthoides. The sequence continues at coordinate 28,906,054 of JBBCBC010000001.1, read as the reverse complement.
ATAATAATTCAACAACCAATCATGCATACAAATAATTCACGTAAATCCTACGCATGCGAAATTCCTACGGGTTTACGTAAATTAACCTCTCTGAGTGACAACCGTTGAGAAGATGGACCCCGTTCACACGAATACACCAAAAGGTCTTCTCAAGTATTCCCTTATCATTGTTCAACAATCCGGTGGAAGGAACTCGCAAACAATTTAACAAAAGGAAAAATAAAAATTATGTTGCACCACCTTTATGGATTTCTAATTTTTCCAACACATGGAATTGCACTTGGGGATGAAAAATTCATCCCCTATTTATAATACTAGGTGGTGGACGATTTCTACCCTAGGAATAAGATGGAAAAATATTTTTCTTGATCTCCAAGAAATCTTGAATATATCCAATATATTCTTTTCTCCATAATTAAAATATTCCATAAAAATTCCACCTCCTTATATTAAGGGGTTTTCGAAAATTTGCCAATAAATAGGGAAGAAATAGGATCTTTGACTTTTCTTGAATTTATGGGATAATCTTGTATTTCAAGAACACATATTCCATAAAATCTTTCCAAGAAAATCAAGAAAATCTTTTCTCTTTCTTCCTTTATTATTTTCGAAAACTTTTGGAAAAATAAGCAACATTAATTTATTTTATTTTAAACACCTTTTCCAGTTATTGGACATTATGTTTGGGCTACTTGAGGGGCCTTTAGGAGAATTAAGATTGGACCTTCTAATGGACTTTGAATATCTAATATTGAGCCACAATATTATTCAAGCCCATAAATATTAATTAATCCCACTACATAATTAATATTGCACTATCCATCTTAAGCCATATTACTGTTAATATGGCTCCCGGTTATTATTTCCCGTGTTTAAGATTATCTAGCCCATTAATTAATTAAAGCCACTGAAATAGCTTTCTATTAATTAATATCTTTTGTCCTTGGTCAAGGAACGGTTCAACATTATTATCCATACCGGAAACAAATTCTACTTGCAAGATTTGGTATGATAAATCTTATGAACCTCCCAAGGGGGCAAATCAAACGAGCGTACTTGCACATGATTCTTCGTATTAAATCTTAGCAATCGCATGTGACCAGTAATATTGTCCAACATATAAAGTATTGAATCTCATTGATTCTCTACCCGTCATAAGTCAAAGCAATAATCACTAACCACACACGATCCTGTTTAAGGGACGAAGATTAAGAAATAACGAACCACTGAGGTCTAATTCTTCCTGGTTCAGTGCTGAAGAATTTGTCCTCCTGTAGGTCCTGTTCAGTGCATCAGTCATGCACTAGTGTAATCTCTTGGTCAAGACAAGCCAATCTGAGCCTTACACTTCAACCTTTCATGATGGATTGTTCATTTCCATCTAGGTCGTGAACCGCGTACTTTTAGTTACTAGAGACTGTTAATTTAATCTTCTGTGATCTGGTATCACTAAATTAACTACACGATTTTTTATTCTTCTTTAAGAAAATTGATTTGACGATTTTTATGATCAATTTGGTCTTGGATCAAATTAAGAACTTTATGGATAGGTTTAGTTATAAACCTAAAAGTAATGTGCTTGCCCTTAAAAGTACCTGTAATACCTCTTTCATTAATAAAAGAAAGAGGATAAATCTTATAAAGAAAAGACAGACCAATTATCTTTTGACTGGTAATATATTCTGCAATAAGAAAGTCATTGGCAATACAACAACCATCAACACAAACATAAGCATTTTTAAGCTTATAATTAATCTTTAGAGATCATCCTCCTACATGAGAAAGAGAATGTGTAGTTTTTTCAAAGAACTTAGTGGGAATTCTTCCTATCTGGATGACATTTAAGTCAGCACCACTATCTATCATAGAAATAAAATATTCTTTATAAGAATTATTTATAAGAAGAGAAATCTTAGTATACCACTTTTGAGATATAATAATATTAATAGTTGATAAATGATTTTTATCAATATTAGTATTGTCATTTGAACCAATAAATTGTGACAAAGCTATTGATCTTGTACAAGTATCTTCAAGTTTTGCTTTACCTTTCTCAATAAGAGAAAGACGAATAGAAAAATCATAATTTTGTTTCTTAAGGATTTTAATATTATCTTTAAGCTTATTAATCTCATGAATTAAATCATTAATGGTAATAAGATTATTTTTAATATTTCTAAGTCTAAGAAGATTATTTAATTCTCCCATATTGTAATAATGATTATTATCAACCTTATTAGTAAGGCTAGTTTTAGTATGTAATTGATCAATAATTTTATCTCTTAAACTAGAATCTTTAATCTGTTTAAGAAAATCGAGAATATTTTTATTGGTTAAAACATTAATACTCAAGTCTTGGAATTGACTCATGAGTTTATAATACTCATCTTCGACATTATTATCAATTTCATTAATACAATTAAGGCAAGGTTTACTAATAATACAATTATTGCATTCATCCTTATTAGAACAAGTAGTAATATTATCAGAAGAGTTAGACTCTTCAGAGGAATCTTAACAAGACTCATTAGAATTTGTATCAACTTCTGTTGGGAAATTTGTAATTAGTTTTGATGGAAGTTCCAAAACAGTTTGTAATAGGACCAGTCAGACCTGTTAGCTGACTGATGTCTTATAATCAGGTTAGGATGACCAGCTGAAGTGTATAGACAGCTGATGTATAAGGTAGGTCACATATTGAGGGGGAACTCAATATGTATAGGTCAGGTCAGTTAGTCGAATGATCAGTTAATCAAATGATCAGGTGAAGACATGAAGCCAATAGCTCAGAAGACCTGAAGATCAGAAGACCTGAAGATCAGAAGATCTGAAGATCAGAAGACTACCAGAAGATCAAGATCCAGACCAGAAGACCTACATCAGTCGAGTCTGCTAGTTGAAGCTAAGACAACTGGCATCAGAAGACTTTATCAGGTAGACTGATCAGTTGTAACTGATCAGGTCAGCTCCGACCAGGTGTTAACTGATGTTACACCAGTCATACGTTGTAGATCTGAACAAAGAGAATGTCAACCTTAGTTGGTGAACAAACTCTGACATGTTGTACTTGTTAACCAATGAGAACAAGACCCGTATGCACGGAGCTGACAATGAGGGATTCGGCGCTGCAGAGTCAAACGACTATAAAGGACAACTATTCACGCTTTCGGCCATGTCGTTCCTGGAAGCACGTCACATCAAATCCTGCAAACCTACTAAATATAGCCGAAAATTCAAATTGCTCTCCAACGACTCTTTGATTTCGTGGTCTATAAATATGGGATTGCTCTTCAGAGTGAAGACACGAAAATTATCAAGAAGCTCAAACTATAGCAAAATTTCCTCACGAAGAACACAAATTTGAAGAATATTTCTAAGTGTTCATCCCATTGTTCTTAGTATAGAAATCTCATCCTCTAGCTTTTGGCTACATAAACACTAAGATAGATTTCCAGTTGGAACAACAACAAATCTTTACCTAAACCCAAAAGTTAGGTTAAGTTTGTTTTGCAAGATTTCAGACTAGGGTTTCTAGTTCTGATTTCTGGGATCGGTTGAGTGTGAACTCGGTAAACATCTGTTGGGTGTTGGACTAACATGTTAAACTAAGTCCAGTCGGTTAAGTTGGTGCCCCTTGTGATAAGGAAGAGTGGACGTAGGACTGGTTGTCCGAACCACTATAAAATCTTGTGTGCATTTACTTGTTCTTTACTGCTTTACACTATTGCACACAACCAGGCTTAAAACTACATACATATTCTGAGTTAGTATCAGTCTGCACCAAGCAACTGATCTGATCAGTTTGGCAGTTTAGTCAGCTGATTGAAAACAGACTTAAGAATCTGATTTGATAAAACTGTTTTTTCACACGGGTATAAACTAACTTCCGCACAATCAGTTAAACTGATAGATATCGAACTGATCTGCCCTCAGGCGATCAGTAAGTTGGATATCAGTCTAAAATGATTCACTTGCACTCTGATCAGGCAAACTACAATCACACCTGATCTGCACAAAAAAGTTTTTAGAAGTCTATTCACCCCTCCCCTCTAGACTTCTACCCTCACGAAACCCGTCCGGGACCTACAAGTGGTATCAGAGCAGTGGTTCTATAGACCACTGGCTTTGAATATCATCGGTTCTTGAGGAAGAACCTTTGTGGTCACTTGAACTGATCTTGAAAAACCTTTTTCAAATCTCATTCGTTTTCAAACTCACGATCAGCATGGATAATACTTCGGGTATGTATCATGATTTGCCTAAATTTTCCATTGATGAGCAAGCAGACTGGACGATATACATGAGCAACCATCTGGGATCAATAAGCGGCAGGATGATGGAAGTTATTGAACGAGGACCCATCATCATCTATCATGACAACCCAGCTATTGGAGGTGATCCAGATTTTGCTGTTGGAAGTCTTGTTAGAAAGAGTCCTGCCCTGATGGATGCTGAAGAGAGAAAGTTGTACACTCTGGATACGATAGCCAGGCACATAATCATGAAGACCATGGACAAGATAACCAGAGAAAAGATAAAGTATCTCAAGACAGCCAAAGAGATGTGGGATACGCTTGCTAAAATGTGTGAAGGAAATGATCTGATTAAAGATAGCAGACTGCAAGCTGAACTAGTGAAATTCGAGAAACTTAAGATGCTACCAAATGAAACCATCAATGAGCTCGATGGAAGAATCACCATATTAGTCAACAAGTTACGGGAACTTGGACGAGAAATGTCAGATAAAGACATCAATTACAAGATCTTGAGATCTCTAACCAAGAAGTGGGATATGAAAGTCACTGTAATAAAGGATTGTCAAGATATTGCCAAGATAAAGCCAAGCAACCTGTTCCTGAGTCTTAAAGCCCATGAGTTCGATCTGATCGAAAGAGGGCAAGAAGAAGAAGACGAGTCGCCTGCTGAAGCCATACCTGCCACATCAAAATCAGTTGCATTCAAAGCAGCCAGCAGCAAATCAAAGTCTACTGAACCTGTTGGAAATATTATAAGCCAAACTGAACAGATTGCTTTGCTAACCAGAAAACTTGAAAAATCTAACATTCAACTTGGTAAGTATCGCAGATTTTACAGGGATTATCAAAATAGCAGAGGAAGAGATAGGAGGCCAGCTGACAGATCTCCAGAAAGGACCAGATCTGATGACCAAAGAGACGATACAGAAAGGATCGCAGAGAAGATAAGGAAAGAGATGATCGGTCTGATGAAAGAAGAGATAATAGACCTGAGAGAAGAAATTCTTATTACAATCAGACAGGTAAGTCACCTGACAGATTCTATAGACGGAATGACTCACCTGGCAGAAGAAGTTCCGTGGATCGTGGAACATGTTTCAACTGTGAGAAACCAGGTCATTACAGTGCAGATTACCCAGACCTGACTCCAAAAGAAAGAGAAGAGAAGCGGAACAGAAGAGAGCAACGCTATAGAGATAGGAAAGCCATGGTTACTGATACATCAGGAATTGATGATTCTTATCCGCCTTCTGAGGATTCTGGCTACTCATCAGTAGAGGACTTTTGTCTGATAAGCAACGCTGATGATTTCTACGAATATGATGATCTGATATTCTCTTCTGATGATGAAATCTGTCTGATGGCTAAGGAGGAAAACAAATCTAAGGTAACCTCTAAACCTTCTGCTCTTCCAGTTTCCACATCAGCTATAATTAGCACACCTGCTGGAGAGATTGACTTACAGCTCTATTCTGAGCAATTGCTTGATGATCTCTCTAACGCAGTAGACACTTATACAATAGTGGAAGCTGAAAACGATAAGCTAAGGATTAAAAATACTCAACTTGTTAAGGAAAATGCTGTTAGCAAAGCAGCTGAACTAAAATCAGCTGAAGCTGCTCAGAAGATAGCTGAAGAACTGAAAGTTCTGTAAGTTAATTCTTCTGATCAGGAGAAGCAGATTAAGGAACAACTAGCTATCAATAAACAGCAAGCTGGTGATTTTAAAATCTTACAAGCTAAGTTTGATGAACTTTTCCGACTACATGAGTGTCTGAAATCAACTAAGGATAGTTTACGTAAGAAAATAGAGGTTTTCACGAAATCTTCAAAAACCGTTCAGGATATGAACAACTATTTTCGAACGACAACTAATAAGAAGGGAATTGGGTATGAAAACCCTTCTACATCCTCAAAAGTCCCGTCTGGTTCACTTCAAAAAGGTGTAATCAAACGAGTTTCTAATATAGATACACATAAAGCAAAATATGTATCTGATAAGGGAAAGAGACCTGCTGAACAAGTAAGGCAAGTGCCAAATCAGAAAGGTAACATAAATGGACCCCAACTGATTAAGCATCAGCCAAGGAATCAACAGAAGAACCCAGTTCTTCTGAAGAGACCTCAACCTGATCAGCAGATTAGGTATCAAAAAAGACAACCTCTCAAAGGGAAATCTAATCTGAAACCTAATCAGGGTCAGCTGCCTAACAAGCAAGCTAAAGGTAAACTGCTAAGACCATTTATGCCAAAAATATATGAATCTTTTAATGGTAGCAGTCGTACCTACCCTTACAATCAGAAACCTAGGGCTGCTGCACCCGAGCCTCACTAGGTTAAAAGAAGACAAACTGCAAGGAAAAATCTCAAGTCTTCTGATTCACTCAAGGCTCACACAAATAATCATACTGATCAGAATGCATATGAAGAGATGTATGATTATGTAGATGTTTGTGGGAGACAAATCAGGCCTTCTGATCTATCTGATTACAATAGAAGTGCCCTGTTTGTATGGATCCCTAAAACCAACTCTAACCCCTCAGGACCCAATCCAAAAGGGTTACCTAAAGCCTGATTTGATTGCAGGTTCGCGTGGGTTTGGCCAACAAAGGAGGTGTACAAGCAACTATCTGGTACATCGATAGTGGATGCTCAAGGCACATGATTGGAAGCAAACATCTCCTTAGCTCTTACACAGAACAAGAAGGCCCACGTGTACTCTTTGGTGATGATAACTTTGGTTTTACCAGAGGATTCGGAACCTTGGAGAATGATGATGTACAGGTTACTAGAGTCTCGTATGTCGAAGGTTTAAAGCATAACCTGTTATCAGTTTCACAATTCTGTGACAACAGATTCAGTGTTGAGTTCTAGACTGATCAGTGTACTATAAGGAGTCGAGCTACTCAACAGATCTTGTTAACTGGTTCAAGGAAAGGAACGATTTATATAGCAGATTGGAACAGTTGTCCGAGAAATGCATGCCTGATTGTTAAGAGTTCCAAAAGTAGCAGTTGGCTCTGGCACAAAAAGAATGAGTCATCTGAACTTTAAAACTCTTAACAAGATAGCAAGGATGTCTTTGGTTGAGGGACTTCCGAATGAGGTATTCTCTAAGGATCAGACATGTGTCGCATGTCAGAAGAGAAAACAGGTTAAAGCCTCATTCAAGGGAATCCCTGGACTAGCATCCAGCAGAGTATTGCAACTGCTCCATATGGATTTATTTGGACCCGATTACACCCGGTCGATCTCGTGACGAAATATACTCTGGTAATCGTGGATGATTATTCCAAGTTTACCTGGGTTGTATTCTTATATAAGAAAAATGAGACAACAACAAAGATACCTGACCTGTTCAAGAAACTACAAAACGAAAAGGGTGTCAGTATAGTGAAAATCAGATCAGATAAAGGTACAAAAATTCTAAACTCTTTTATTACTGATTTTTGCACTAAGTTTGGTATACAGCTGCAAGAACGCCACAATAGAATGGTGTAGCAGAACGAAGAAACATAACACTCATGGAAGCTGCTCGCACTATGTAGCTGAACATGCAACACCAAGCCGTTTCTCTGCAGAAGCCATCAATACTGCATGCCACACTCAGAACAGATGTTCTCTGACTAAGGCTCACTACAAAACACCCTATGAACTGTGGAAGGGCAGAAAACCTCGTGTTTCTTACTTCCATGTTTTTGGGTGCAAGTGTTTCATACACAACAATGGGAAGAGTCAATTGAAGACTTTTGAGGCCAAGTCAGATGAGGGTATATTCTTAGGATATTCCTCATCCAGCAAGGCTTTCAGGGTTTACAACAGGCGAACCCTAGTTGTGGAAGAAACACCTCATGTGGTCTTTGATGAGACATCTTCTGAACAAGAGAAAACTGCCTCAGAACAAGCAGTACCAGATCAACAGATACCTGATGCACAGAAAATGGATCAGCTAAGTATCAAGGAAAAAGGATCAGAACATGTAACAGTGTTGGTCCCGGTGGGAAAACCCATTTTACGCGTGCGGAAGCAAAACATTATGTTCGGTGCATATAAAACAGGGGTGAGGGCAGAGTGTTTCCAATTTTATAAACTTTGGAGCTCATGTGTTGTGTTTTGCTTATAGCTAGATGCATATGACAAGTATAAACATAAAGCAAATAAACAACACAAAGAATATATAGTGGTTGGGACAACCAGTCCTACATCCACTCTCCCTCTCTAGGGAAATTCCTTATCAACTTCTGAGCTTTCTGACTACCTCGTGTAGTTTACTTACTCAACTCGGCCCTGAGCTTTCTGACTACTCCACATAGTTTACTTACTCAACCCGACCTCGAGAGCTTTACATTTACCTCCGTAGTTTACTAACTCAAACTCTTAGATGTTTAACGAGTTCACACTCCTTCGGGACTTATCACCCTCACTCGGGTTTGCCTAACAACTACCTCACTTCACCACTGGGTTTGGGTTTGGTGTTGTCTCCAACTATGGTGAGATTTTCCCTTACAATGGTTTAGCCTCAATGCTAAGGTTGGGAAAATCTCTCTAAGCTTATGATACATCGTGGGTTGCTTATGTTGGGTTCTAGAACACTCTTTGAATATATTTGTATATCTACAGACTTGTGTTCTAGGGTGGGAATGCTTTAACTATAACGCTCTTTGGCTTTGTAGCATTTTGTACATAATCTCCACGCATCCACACTCGATAATGAAGGAAGAACTTGTATTTATAGTGTGGATTTGAATGTTGCAGATTGGAGAGAATCACATTCAAATCCATACTATTCTTTATAAGTTCTGCGACTTTTTTCATTTGGTTGTCTTCCTCTCGTTGGTCCACGTCCATTTGGATTCCAACGGATATATTCTCGACTTGATTGCCTCGGAACATTCAGGATATCTTGAGCATTCAAGATATTCTCGAAGTCTTTAGTAATTCTTGTGCCTTCGGTATTTCTCTCGAGTCTTGTGTTCTCTCGAGTCTTGAGTTTCTCTGAGCCTTGATTCTCAAGTATCCTCGAAGTTCTTCAATATCTCGATTTCTTCTTGAGTCTCTAAACTAGCTTTGTTCTATATATCTGCCGACTATACATGGTGCGAGATAATATCCTGAACACTCTAAAACTGAATCCTGATTCATCTATCAAGATTTATCCTGAACATGTCATACTTAGGGGTTTTGGGATCTAATCAAAATCCTTTTTATTAAATTCATTTCCCAACAATTTCCCCCTTTTTGATGATGCCAAAACCTATCTTGTTACAAACATATAACCTATACTCAGGTTTCAGTTTTTCCTATTACAAGAATGGTAAATCTCTAATCAATTTAAATCATTCAACAGATTTCTTCAGTAATGAATCTTTCCTAAATAGATCATTACTAAATACTTAAGCAATTTCTCCCATAGCATCATATAGTTTCCCCTTTATATGAGCATACAATCAGATCAGAGACATTCAATCAGGCATATCAACATAAAAGACATGTAAAAAAAGATAATGAGGTATTATCTTTGAGCATAAAGATAAAAGTTTCATTGATTGTATGTTATCAGTTACAGATTACAATGAACTTATCAAAGAAATAAAGACAAAAAAAAAACATAAAGAATTACAAGTCTTCAGTTTTGGTCTTCAGTCTTCTGTCTTCAGCTCGGCTCCTCATTCTTCTTCAATGGACCTTTTATCGATCAGTATCTCGACACTCATGCCGTTGAGTTGATTTCTTCGACTTCAGACATCTTGACCCTCGTGTCTTTTGACCTATCTTGAGTCTCGATTTATTTTACTTTATTGAGTCTCGAGATCACTTTACCCAAGCTTATCTGATTTCTTCTTTGCCTGATCTGATTAGCTCGACTAATCAGATCAACACATCTTTAGATCAACATAGCATCAAGTCATTATATCAGGTTAGCATATCAGGTTTATCATATCTGATCTTGATCACGTCGATCTCGTCGATCTTCATCCGCTCATTATCATATCGATCTCGATCACGTCGATCTTGATCGATCTCTTTTTGCTCATATTACGATTTGCAACCTTCTCTTACGATTTCTTTGGTTTTAGCTTTTCTTCACTTACGGTTTTTGCACAAATTTCATCATTTGAACTCATTTAACTTATTTGATCTCGATCGGTCTAAATCTCTGACCATGTCTTGATCTTGATCATCTACTTTTGATTCTGTGAGTTCCCCCTCAAGTTGAAGTTCCCCTTTCAACTGATATAGACCGATATATCTGATTTGGTGAAGTTTTCAAGCTCAACTGATTTTCTCCATTTGATCAGCTTTGTATGTAATCAAATTTTTGTTGACCTAATCTGATTCTCCTCAGATTAAGCCAATTCTTGGAAAGTGTTACTGACAAAACTTAGTCTAGAGTAGTAGCCTCTATTCCCTAAGTTGGTGCAATTTGACATGCGAAAATCGCCGTCGACACTCTCGATATGTCAATCCGCCGTAACTTTATCCAATTATCGGTCGCGTGATTTCTACATTTGTCCTTGTGATGCAAATTTTTCTAAAAAGGCTTTGAGAGCTCAAATTTGCATCTGCACCCTTTGCTTGGCCTCTATAAATTGGACCAATATTTTTACCACGACATAACTCATTCACCATACTTATCTTCTTTGTAGAATCATGTATCCTAGTGAACCCTTGTTTCCGGTGAGACTTCCGGCAAACACTTTTACCCCCTTTTCCGTGATTTCATCTTCTCAAATCAACCCTGTGTGTCCCTTTTTGCGGTTCTCGTCGTCATCAAAGATTTCTCATACAATCGTTGCTAAGATTCTCTACCATCGTGGTGGCGGATCTGCTTTCGTCATGGCCCGAGAAGACACTTCTCCTAATCGTATGCACCTTGTGTGTCTTTCGGACGACGTAACCCGGCATTACAGACTTCGATCGAAAATGAGCGTGAGTTTGATATACGATCTTGATCGGACAACAATTTGGTCTTCCTATATCAACTCACCATTTAATTTGGAGAGAGCTCATCGACTCTTTCTTAGGGCTCCTGGCTTAAAAATCCTATCAAGGCCGCTCTCACTCCATTGGAGAGTCCATCAGTTTGCGGAATAGGATTACCTTTCAAGCCTCCCTCACCCTGTTAAGTGGGGGAAAATGAGAGCATGAGATTTTAAAATCTCTCTTTCTCCTCCTCTTAATCACTACACTGTAGATCGGGTTTGGGTTTGGATGAAGGTTTAGGGTTATGGCTTAAGGGTTTAGGGTTTAGAGTTATGTATTGACCTCCAGGTTCTCTTGCATTTGTAACTTGTAATGTAACCTGACCTTCGGGTCTTTATCAATGAAAAGTTCTATTATTCCATTGTTGTGTAAAACTTTCTGTTTCCTTGATACCACTTGTTGGTATCAGATCAGAGACAGGTTTTAAAAATGGATCTGCTTAGGCGATTACATTGAAGAAGTAATCTTTTGAGCACCTGCTCTGATACCACTTGTTGGTCCCGGTGGGAAAACCTATTTTGCGCGTGCGGAAGCAAAACATTATGTTCGGTGCATATAAAACAGGGGTGAGGGCAGAGTGTTTCCAATTTTTTAAACTTTGGAGCTCATGTGTTGTGTTTTGCTTATAGCTAGATGCATATGACAAGTATAAACATAAAGCAGTAAACAACACAGCAATATATAGTGGTTCGGACAACCAGTCCTACATCCACTTTCCCTCTCTAGGGAAATTCCTTATCAAATTCTGAGCTTTCTGACTACCTCGTGTAGTTTACTTACTCAACTCGGCCCTGAGCTTTCTGACTATTCCACGTAGTTTACTTACTCAACCCGACCCTGAGCTTTCTGACTACCTCCGTAGTTTACTAACTCAAACTCTTAGATGTTTAACGAGTTCACACTCCTTCGGGACTTATCACCCTCACTCGGGTTTGCCTAACAACTACCTCACTTCACCACTGGGTTTGGGTTTGGTGTTGTCTCCAACTCACGTGAGATTTTCCCTTACAATGGTTTAGCCTCAATGCTAAGGTTGGGAAAATCTCTCTAAGCTTATGATACATCGTGGGTTGCTTAGGTTGGGTTCTAGAACACTCTTTGAATATATTTGTATATCTACAGACTTGTGTTCTAGGGTGGGAATGCTTTAACTATAACGCTCTTTGGCTTTGTAGCATTTTGTACATAATCTCCACGCATCCACACTCGATAATGAAGGAAGAACTTGTATTTATAGTGTGGATTTGAATGTTACCGTTGGAGAGAATCACATTCAAATCCATACTATTCTTTGTAAGTTCTGCAGCTTTTTCAGGCTGGTTGTCTTCCTCTCGTTGGTCCACGTCAGCTGGATTCCAACGGCTATATTCCTCAGCTTCAGTGCCTCGGAACATTCAGGATATACTGAGCATTCAGTACATTACTGAGTTTTTTAGTAATTACTTGCCTTCAGTATTTCTCTGAGTCTTCAGGTTCTCTGAGTCTTCAGTTCTCTCGAGCCTTGGTTCTCAAAGATCCTATCGAAGTTCTTCAATATCTCGATTTCTTCATCGAAGTCTTGAAACTAACTTGTTCTATATCTGCCGACTATACATGGTGCAGATAATATCCTGAACACTCTAAAACTGAATCCTGATTCATCTATCAAGATTTATCCTGAACATGTCATACTTAGGGGTTTTGGGATCTAATCAAAATCCTTTTTATTAAATTCATTTCCCAACAAACAATATATATTCCAGATCTTGCTGATTCACCAGGTCAATCAGACCCTAAGGTACGTACAACTGTCAATGAAGAAGCTGGTACAGCTGAGACAGTATCAACTGAACCACCTGGTTCAGGGGGAACACCTGAAGTTCCTACGGACAGACATCAGCACATGATGAGTCCAACGTCAGCTAAGACTTGTCCATGCCAAGTGGATCATAATTCTGCACCACTCTCAATCACTAGTAATGAACTACTATTAGAAGAGGATGATGTTCTCCAAACAGATGCAAATCAGAAAAAAGGACCTGGATAACCAGTCATCCAACTGATCTGATCATCGGAGACCCATCTGATAGAGTCAAAACTAGACATCAGATTGGTGAAAGTGCCATGTATTGTTGTTATTTGTCTTTGAAGGAACCAACTGAAGTAGAAGAAGCTCTACAAGATGCAAACTGGATTCTAGCCATGCAAGAAGAACTTGAACAATTTGAAAGGAATCAGGTTTGGAAACTGGTGGACAGACCAACCCATCAAGATGTGATTGGCACAAAGTGGGTATTCAAGAACAAGAGAGATGAGAATAATGTCATAACCAGAAATAAGGCAAGACTTGTTGCTAAGGGGTATTCACAATCATAAGGAATTGATTATGATGAGACCTTTGCACCAGTCACTCGCCTGGAAGCTATTCGGCTGTTTTTGGCATATGCTGCTCATAGAGAGTTTATTGTGTATCAGATGGATGTAAAGAGTGCATTCTTAAACGGGGTACTAGCTGAGGAAGTTTATGTTGAACAACCTCCAGGCTTTGAAAAAGGCGACCAGGTGTACCGGTTAAGAAAAGCTCTTTATGGCCTGAAACAAGCTCCTCAAGCTTGGTATGATACACTCTCTCAGTTCTTGATGGACAGTGGTTTCATTAAAGGAATAGTGGATAGAACCTTATTCAGAATAGAAGATGGAGAAGATATTCTGATGGTTCAGATTTATGTGGACGACATCATCTTCGGATCTCCCAATAAGAGTTTATGTGAAAAAATCAGCAAGTTGATGCAAGGGAAGTTCGAGATGTCCATGATGGGTCAGATGAGTTACTTTCTGGGTTTACAAGTTAAGCAAAGTACAGAAGGGATATTCATCTGCCAGGCGAAGTACACTAGGAGTTTATTGGCTAAGTTTGGAATTCAAAACTGTAAGGAAGCCAGAATTCCTATGATGACTGGATTCAAGATGGATCCAGATGAGGATGGTCAGAAAACTAATCAGAAAGAATATAGGGCTCTCATTGGATCTTTACTATACCTGACTGCCAGCAGACCAGATATCACTTTTGCAGTTGGTGTTTGTGCCAAATTTCAGGAAAATCCAATGCAAAGCCACCTGGAAGCAGCTAAGCGGATTCTTAAGTATCTGAAGGGGACAGTAAATCTTGGTTTATTTTACCCATCAGATGATAATCTAGAGCTTAGTGGGTATTCTGATTCTGATTACGGAGGTTGCAGAATCGACAGGAAGTCAACCTCAGGTACATGTCAGTTTTTAGGTTGTAAACTGATCTCTTGGTTTTCAAAGAAGCAGACATCAGTTGCGACATCTACTACTGAAGCAAAATATATGGCTGCAAGAAGCTGTTGTTCCCAACTGCTCTGGCTAAGTCAGCAGCTGAGGGATTACAACATTGTAGTTAAGAACGTACCTATATTCTGTGACAGTAATAGTGTTATTGCAATCACTCAGAATCCTGTTCTACATACAAGATGCAATCATGTGAATGTCAGACATCATTTTATAAGAGATCATGTTGAAAAGAAGAATATCAGAATGGAAAAGATCCATACTGATAAACAGAAAGCTGATATTTTAACCAAGCCACTAGTTGAGATCAGATTCAGAGAATTATGCAATGAGCTAGGGCTTCTGGATCACGGAGAAAGTGCACCAGAAATGTTTGGTGGACTGGTCTCCAGAACCAGTTGGTTAAGAGACTAACCAGGTTAAGAGGAATCAGTTGAGTTAGGTATCTCAACTGATCAGAAGTTTAGACAAGGAACTGATCAGATTAAGACATATCAGATTAAGGGGGAACTGATCAGATTGGAAGGTTATACTTTGTAAGTCGATTAAGCTATGTTCAACAAGCAAGTTGTATAAGTTTAAGACAACAAATCGCATAAGTAAGTAGAAACAACACAACAATGAAATAATAGAACTTTTCATTGATGAGGACCCAGAGGTCAGATTTACATTACAAGTTAAAAGTACAAAAGGACCCGGAGGTCAGTACATAAACCTTAAACCATAAACCCTAAACCTAACCCTAGAAAGAGGGGGGAGAGGCCTTAAAGATTTTAGAGCCTGATGCTCCCATTTTCCCCAACCCTAAAAGGGGTGTGAGAGGCTTTGAAATAATCCTAAGCCACCCTCAGAGCTTCGGAGTGAGGAGCGAGAGCGGCCTTGAAGGATTTCTAAGTCAGGAGCCCCTAGTCCTAAAATCAATGGGCTCTCCAGCTGTTAAATGGGACATAAGTGCCAAAGATGTGGTCCAAAGACCATATGGCCACAAGTGTCGCATGCAAATATTGAGTTTGATATACTATGATCAACTGTTGTCTGATCAAGACCGGATACCAAACTCATGTTTTGTATCAGACTGAGTCTGTCATCTCGATAGGCACACAAGGTGCATACGATTAGGAGAAGTGTCTTCTCATTTGCTATAGCAGATCCACCGCCTCGGTGGTAGAGAAGCATGGCAATAATTGTATGTGTAATCTTCGATGACGACGAAAGCAGTAATAAGGGACACACATGGTTGATTTGAGAAGCTGAAATCATTTGAGAAGGGTTAAAGGTTTTTGCCGGAAGTTTCACCGGAAACAAGGGTTCATCGGAAAACATGGAGTATAAGCTAAATAAAGAAGATGAATGGTTTATGTTGTGTTGTTTGCCTAAAACCCCAGATCTATTTATAGAAGAAAAGCAGGGGTATAGGTGCAAATTTATTTTCTCAAGACCCTTAGAAGAAATTTTGCACCGCAAGGACGGCGCGTAAGAAACACGCGACTGATGGTTGGATGAGTTGACGGTGTGAATTATCACAACGTATCCATACCATCATTACGTAGTGTCAAATCACGCCTACTTAGGGAATCGAGATGACTCTTCGACTACTCAAGAACTAAGTTCTGGCAGGATCGCACATTCCAATAGTTGACCTAGATCAAGAGTAGATCAGGATGGATCCGAAGAAAACTGATCAGAAAGGATCAGTCAAAGAGTTGTTCAGAGATAACGGTTGAAAAGGGAATGTCACCTGATCAGCTTGGCTCATCAGAAAACTGATCAGATAAGTGGGACATTGTTGGGAAATACTATGGTTTAGGCAACCATCAGTAAGATCAACAGTAATCAGGTCAATCAGATAAGATCAACAGTGGTAACTGACTGATTACAATATCAGTCAGTCAGATACGTTATCTGATTTATCTTCATACCTATTCTATGTTAGCTATTACTGTTCACATTACTTTATGATGTCATGCCTGCAAACATTAAATGCGGACGTGGGGCTTGTGTATTAAATGCATTTTTTTCGAAACTTCAAGTCCAAAAGTCTGCCGGTTTAAAACCTTAACCGCACAATTAAATTACTCTTCAACCACTTTAATATTGACCATCCACTTAAATCAAGGACACTCAAGTACCTTAAAAAATAATCGTGCAAAATATTTCCCTCCCATCTTTTAAAACCCTAAATACATTTTCTATGAAAACCTTTCGCATTTCATACTTTCTAAAACCGCAAATCTCAGTTCCAGAAAATTTTCTCAAACATTCAAAATATTCAAGCGATTAATCTATCTTCCAAAACTCTCATATCGCTTTTCTGGTAACTTACTCATCTTGTTATTTTCTTTAATAGCATATAATGATCAGTGTATAGAAATTGTGTGTATTACTGTTATTCATGATCAAATGGAATTTAAATCAGTCTCAGTCATTTCAATATACATCATAAACTATATGCATATTGGGGATAGTTATTCATGTGTATTTGTTGGGATATTTTAGTTTTGATGAATTATGCCAAAACATTATCAACTTGTGTTATTGAAGCTAATTTACAGATAACAAGTTAACGGGGAATGAGAGAACAAATTGAGGGGGAACTCATGAAATAAGAAGAAGATTATCGAGATCGACGAGGTCATTTAGGGATGATTTAGACCCGGTCGAGATCGAATGAGTAAGATGAGTTAGGAGTTAATCGATGAATTTGCGGCAAATCGATGTGAAGAAAAGCTAAAGCCCAAGAAATCAAGAGAAGGTTCTGATCGGAAGATGAGCAGATGAGTCGATCAAGATCGACGTGAACGAGATCGATGTGATAATTTGATATGCTAACCGTCGATGCAGATGATTCGATGTTATCCCCGATATGTTGATCGAAGAAGTTGTTGATCGTCGGCCGAAGCCGATCGGATGCAAGAAGAAAACAGAGAGCCTGAGTCAATGTGACTCGATGGTCGTGGTGTCTCGAATTCGTAAGAGTTGAACTCGAAGCTTTAAGTGTCAAGATGCCGCACTGCATAAGGTCCGTAGAAGAGAAGTCATTGAATCAAGAAAACCGAGACTCTCGGATAACTCGAAGGCTCGGATAACTCAAGGCTCGTAGAATCAAGATCCCGAGACTTTAAGAAAATCAAGAGTATAGCAAGTTAGATTTAGCTGACGTGGACCAATGAGAGGAAGACAACAAGCCTGAAAAGCTGCAAAAACCTACAGAATAGTATGGATTTGAATGTGACTCCGTCCAACGGTAACATTCAAATCCACACTATAAATACAAGTTCTTCCTTCATTATTCGTGGAAGTGGTGGAAGAGTGAAGAATGTGGCAAACGATGCTACAGAGCTAAGAAGACATATACTCAAGCATTTCCACCATAGAACACAGAGCAAGAAATACACTCACATATTCAAGAGTGTTCTACCCTAGATCTAAGCACAAATGTAATATCCTAAGCTTAGAGAGATTTTCCCATCCTTAGCATTGAGGCTAAACAAATGTAAGGGAAAATCTCAATCTAGTTGGAAACCAAACAAACCTTACCCAAATCAGTTTGGTAGGATAAGTTTGTAGGTTGAGTGAGAACTCGGTAAACATCTAGCAATCCCAAAAGGGAGGGTAGGCGATCCCGTGAGGGTGATAAGTCCCGTTTGAGTGAGAACTCGGTAAACATCTAGCAATCCCAAAAGGGAGGGTAGGCAATCCCGTGAGGGAGATAAGTCCTTTTTGAGTGTGAACTCGGTAAACATCTGTTGGGTGTTGGACTAACACGTTAAACTATGTCTAGTTGGTTAAGTCGGTTAAGTTGGTGCCCCTTGTGATAGGTAAGAGTGGATGTAGGAGTTGGACTCCGAACCACTATAAAATCGTGTGTTTTTTACTGCTTTATGTTCTTACTTGCCATATGCATTCGATTATAAGCAAAACACAACACATAGATTTAAAAGCAAAAAATTTAGAATCACTCTGCCCTCACCTCTGTTTTTATATGCATTTCATAGTATTTTCCTTCCGCACGCAAATGGGTTTTCCACTAAATTTGGGACCAACAATTGGTATTAGAGCGGGTTGTTCAAAAGGTCACTGTTTTTCAAAGTGAACATCTGTACTGATACCAACAATTGGTATCAGAGCGGGTTGTTCAAAAGATCACTGTTTTCAAAGTAACAATCTGAACTGATCTATTTTAAAACCCCATTTCTGTAAAAATGCATATATTTTAATGTTTTGGCGTCATTATCAGAAAGGGGGAAATTGTTGGGATATTTTAGTTTTGATGAATTATGCCAAAACATTATCAACTTGTGTTATTGAATCTAATTTACAGATAACAAGTTAAGGGGGAACGAGAGAACAAATTGAGGGGGAACTCATGAAATCAGAAGAAGATTATCGAGAATAGACGAGGCTGCATACGAGATTGATCGAGATCAGATGAGTAAGATGAGTTCCAGAGTTAACTGATGAGCTGTGCAAATCGATGTGAAGAAAAGCTAAAGCCAGTAAATCAGAAGAGAAGGTTGCAGATCAGAAGATGAGCAGATAAGACTGATCAAGATCAGACGTGATCGAGATCAGATATGATAATCTGATATGCTAACCTGATGCAGATGACCTGATGCTATCTTGATATGTTGATCTAAAGAAGTGTTGATCTGATCACCGAGCCGATCGATCGTGCAAGAAGAAATCGATATTCGAAATCAATGTAACCGAGGGTCGATGTCCAATTCGTAAGAGCCGAACTCAGAAGCTCGAAAGTGTCAAGATGCCCGACGCATAAGGTCCGAAGAGAAGTCTCATCAATCAAGAAACCTCGAGACTCAGATAACCCGAAGCTCGATAACTCAAGGCTCGATAACTCAAGGCTCGATAACCGGGCGGTCGATAGAATCAAGATCCCGAAACTCGTAAGAAATCAAGAACATAGCCGTTAGATTCAGCTGAAGTGGACCAATGAGAGGAAGACAACAAGCCTGAAAAAGCTGCAAAAATCTACAGAATAGTATGGATTTGAATGTGACTCCATCCAACGGTAACATTCAAATCCACACTATAAATACAAGTTCTTCCTTCATTATTCGCGGAAGTGGTGGAAGAGTGGAGAATGTGGCAAACGATGCTACAGAGCTAAGAATACATATACTCAAGCATTTCCACCATAGAACATAGAGCAAGAAATACACGCACACATTCAAGAGTGTTCTACCCAAGATCTAAGCACAAATGTAAAATCGTAAGCTTAGAGAGATTTTCCCATCCTTAGCATTGAGGCTAAACAAATGTAAGGGAAAATCTCAACCTAGTTTGAAACCAAACAAACCTTACCCAAATTAGTTTGGTAGGATAAGTTTGTAGGTTGAGAGAGAACTCGGTAAACATCTAGCAATCCCGAAAGGGAGGGTAGGCGATCCCGTGAGGGTGATAAGTCCCGTTTGAGTGAGAACTCGGTAAACATCTAGCAATCCCGAAAGGGAGGGTGGGCAATCCCGTGAGGGAGATAAGTCCCGTTTGAATGTGAACTTGGTAAACATCTGTTGGGTGTTGGACTAACACGTTAAACTAAGTCCAGTAGGTTAAGTCGGTTAAGTTGGATCCCCTTGTGATAGGGAAGAGTGGATGTAGGAGTTGGACTCCGAACCACTATAAAATCGTGTGTTCTTTACTGCTTTATGTTCTTATTTGCCATATGCATTCGATTATAAGCAAAACACAACACATAGATTTAAAAGCAAAAAATTTGGAATCACTCTACCCTCACCCCTAATTTTATATGCATTTCATGGTATTTTCCTTCCGCACGCAAATGGGTTTCCCACTAAATTTGGGACCAACAATTGGTATCAGAGCGGGTTGTTCAAAAGGTCACTATTTTTCAAAGTGAACATCAGAGCGGGTTGTTAAAAAGATCACTGTTTTCAAAGTGACAATCTGAACTGATCTATTTTAAAACCCTGTTTCTGTAAAAATGCATATATTTTAATGTTTTTGCGTCATTATCAAAAAGGGGGAAATTGTTGGGATATTTTAGTTTTGAGGAAATTATGCAAAAAAATTATCAACTTGTGTTATTGAAGCTAATTTACAGATAACAAGTTTAGGGGGAACGAGAGAACAAATTGAGGGGGAACTCATGAAATCAGAAGAAGATTATCGAGATCAGACGTGGCTGCAGACGAGACTGATCGAGATCAGATGAGAAAGATGAGTTCCGGAGTTAACTGATGAGTTGTGCAAATCAGATGTTAAGAAAAGCTAAAGCCAGCAAATCAGAAGAGAAGGTTGTAGATCAGAAGTTGAGCAGATGAGACTGATCAAGATCAGATGTGATCAAGATCAGATATGATAATCTGATATGCTAACCTGATGCAGATGACCTGATGCTATCCTGATATGTTGATCTGAAGAAGTGTTGATCGATCGGTCGAAATCGATCGGAAGCAAGAAGAAATCAGATAGTCTGAGTCAATGTGACCTGAGGGTCAGGATGTCTGAATTCAGAAGAGTTGAACTCTGAAGTTCGAGTGTCGATGCCCGATCGGACAAGGTCGCAGAAGAGAAGTCCATCGAATCAAGAAAACCCGAGACTCAGATAACCTAAAGGCTCGGATAACTCAAGGCTCGGATAAACTGAAGGCTCGGATAACTGAAGGCTCGATAAGAAGGCTCGAAGATCAAGAAACGAGACTCGGAAGAAATCAAGAATATAGCCGTTATATTCAGCTGGCGTGGACCAATGAGAGGAAGACAACAAGCCTGAAAAAGATGCAAAAAGCTACAGAATAGTATGGATTTGAATGTGACTCCATCCAACGGTAACATTCAAATCCACACTATAAATACAAGTTCTTCCTTCATTATTCGTGGAAGTGGTGGAAGAGTGGAGAATGTGGCAAACGATGCTACAGAGCTAAGAAGACATATACTCAAGCATTTCCACCATAGAACATAGAGCAAGAAATACACTCACATATTCAAGAGTGTTCTACCCTAGATCTAAGCACAAATGTAATATCCTAAGCTTAGAGAAATTTTCTCATCCTTAGCATTGAGGCTAAACAAATGTAAGGGAAAATCTCAACCTAGTTGGAAACCAAACAAACCTTACCCAAATTAGTTTGGTAGGATAAGTTTGTAGGTTGAGTGAGAACTCGGTAAACATCTAGCAATCCCAAAAGGGAGGGTAGGCGATCCCGTGAGGGTGATAAGTCCCGTTTGAGTGAGAACTCGGTAAACATCTAGCAATCCCAAAAGGAAGGTAGGCAATCCCGTGAGGGAGATAAGTCCCGTTTGAGTGTGAACTCGGTAAACATCTGTTGGATGTTGGACTAACACGTTAAACTAAGTCCAGTTGGTTAAGTCGGTTAAGTTGGTGCCCCTTGTGATAGGGAAGAGTGGATGTAGGAGTTGGACTCCGAACCACTATAAAATTGTGTGTTCTTTACTGCTTTATGTTCTTACTTGTCATATGCATTCGATTATAAGCAAAACACAACACATAGATTTAAAAGCAAAAAATTTGGAATCACTCTGCCCTCACCCCTGTTTTTATATGCATTTCATGGTATTTTCCTTCCGCACGCAAATGGGTTTTCCACTAAATTTGGGACCAACAGTATTAACTCGCAAAATTACTCTTTTATGAATAACAATGTGTGATTTGATTATGTTGTTTCACATAGCACTCACTTTGTATGCTTGTTTATGATTTCAAAAACTGGAATCGTCAATAGTGCTATCGGAAACTTGTGACTATGTATCTATGCTCAAAAATGTCATTGATGAAAAGTATGTCATTTTCAATACCACAAATGATCCAGAATCAAGGGAGATACTCGAATGCTTAAGAGCCTGTGGACTTGATCAATTTTTCTATCGCCATCAGGAAACTGTCCATGTGTTTGAATCGTTGGAATTCTTGAGAAGACTAAAGGAGACGGACAACAAAGAACTATTCTCATTCGTTGGAAGGACCAGGATCGATGTCTCCAACTATGATCTCAGAAGAATCTTTGGTCTTCAAATGGGCAAGAAATACCCTGATGAGTTCACTGCTGGAATGTCAGATAAGGAGTATTTGCAGAAAGTGCTACTGAGACCTGGGAACATCAATCAGCTCACACATGTCAAAGTTCCCTACCTCCGAAAAAAATATAGACTGCTTTTTGAAATTGTCTCGAAAGTCATTCTTGGGATCTCTTTCAGCCCAGATGCTCTAACCCAACAAAAGTAGCATGTTATGGCCGCAATCATTGAGAAAGCCCCAGATATGAACTGGATGGGGTTATTCAAGCATCGTCTGCTGCAGGAAACTGATAAGTTTATCACAAATGAAGAAAATCGAGTGAAGCTGACAAAGAATATCAGTAATATTCACAAGGTGTCCATAATTTTGGCTGATAAGCTTCCCAGTGAATATCCTTGGTCACAAAATGGGCGGAAGCAATATGTGGAGAAATTCAAAGCCTTGCTTTACAAGGATGAGGCACTATCTGGATTATCTGATGATGATCTAACACCATATGTGTCGAAGCCTAAAAATCCTGAAGGCAAAGATTCATCTAAGAGAGGAACGAGAAGGAGGAAGCAGGCTGTGAGTAAGTCTTCTGATGCAGGTGTGAAACGTCAAAAAACACTTACTACAATGCTGCCTAAGAAGGTTGGTATGCCTTCTGGAGGTCTTCAAGATGAAGGTAGTGATGTTGAAATTCTGGAATCAGGCGAAGATCAACCTGAAGAATCAGGTCGAGAGTTAATGCTGGTGGAAAACCCAGTTCAGGTGGAAACCCTTGGAGCTGATGTACAACCTGAAGAGAATCAGTCTGATTCTGAACCATCAGACTCGGCCCACTTAAGTTCTCTTTTCAGAGGGCATGAAACCACCTACTGCCCCACTTCACCTACCTCTTCTTCAAAATCACCTTCACCTGAACCATTAACCAGAAAAACTTCACACTCACCCGAACCATCAACCAGACAACCACCTTCAACTGAACCTTTCACTGGGAAATCGTTTACCCTTCTCCCTCTCGAACCCCCTCTCCCAAAATAACATCAACATCAGAACCACAGCCCGATAAACCTTCAACCAGTCAACCAGAAAACCCTCCATTCCCTCCCGAATATTCACAGTTAAATCCATCTGTTTCGGAACCTGTTCAGGAACCTGTTCAAGAAATCATTCAGGAACTTGTTCCAACACCTGTTCTGGAACTCGCTCAGGAGGAGCAAGATGTTGCTGAGATCGAAGACATGTATGTCTCCATGTCTCACAATCCCTTCAACAAGAGGACCCTCCTCGAATCACCTGTACAAGAACACTCTACGGTGTACTTTCTACGGCGACAGGTGAATGCCTATCTGGACGAGCACTTTCCGGAACTCATCGATCACATTGGGATCAGACAGCAGATGGAGGAGATAGTCTTCTGGAGGAACATCAGACTCAAGGATATTGAAGATTTCCTGATTTTAATGAATGCCTAGGACTCTGATTACTTTGTTGACCTGGAAAAGAAGGCGAAGCAGAATGCCGGTGTATCCAGCGCAGCCGAACTAGCTACAGATGCTGATATCAGATGGCTGGTGCACCAGAAGCTGGGTATTTCTGAAGAAGAAGAAACGGGTTATGATGCTTATGCTTATACTGAGTATGAGCAACCTGCTTATGAACCAGGTATGGGTGCTGCAGATGAGACCCAGCCAGGTGAGGCTTCAACATCTGGTCAGGCTACTGTGCTAAGTGCTGATATCCTAGATCTGATTTCTGCGAAAATACAAGATGGGGTAAAAACAATGCAAGATGAGGTAAAAGCTTCAGTTGATACACAATTTACGACTCTTCCTGCAAATCTGATGCAGAAATTTGAAGAAGCACAGGACAACCTGATTGACAGAGAGAGGAAGCTAACTGTTGATCAGATTTCAAACCTAGTTGACAGTGAGAGGCAGTTAACAGTCGAGAAGATCACAAATATGCACGATTCTATTCTCGACTCGGTAACAAAACGAATTGACCCTCTTGCTGACAAGATGAGGATCCAGACTGATATGCTTGGAGAGACGCAGGTTCTCTTGGAAAGTTTCTGGGGATCCTTGGAAAGGACTGATTCGTGTCTGGACAATAGCAGAAAAATATTTGATCAATTTATTACTCAGGCCAAGAACTTAATTGAATCTGGATTAAATAGGTTCCTGGGTATTGCAACTACTTCTGCAAATGTTCAGATCACTCCTCTTGTTATGGAAGAACTTAAGGAGGAGATAACACGTTAATTTCAGGCCTTGAATATCAATTTGTCACACCTTTTTGATGCAACCAAAAAGGGGGAAGGACAAGATAAAGAAAAACAGATGCAAACGGAAAAACAGTTGCAGATGGTAACTGTTGATTTACCAGAAGTGACCCATTCTGGTTTACCTAAGGTCACTCCGTCTGATGCCACTCCTTCTGTAGTCACCCACTCTGAGATCGCTCCTACTGCTGAACTAAAACAATCTATGGATCAACACAGCAAGGAGATCGAGGCTCAGGGAAAAGAAATCAATAAGCAGAAGACAACTCTATCTGAAGTTGTTGCCAGGGTGGACAAGATTGAAGACTTCTCGTCAACTGCACATAAAATATTTGATCAGGAGGATCAGGCGAAAAGTCTCGAGTTGGCAAAGAAGCTGCAGAGAGAAGAAGACACTTCTGAAGAAAGAAAACTGCAGAAAGGCAAACAAGCTGAGAAGCAAATCAAGAAGCCAATCATGACCCAGACTCAGCTGCAGACATCAGATGCTGATAAAGAAGAACAACTAATGAGGCGTGGGGTCATTGAAGCAGCTATCAAGAAGAAGAAGCTTGCTGAAGCTGCAGGACTGGACCGAAGATATGTCAAAAGGAAATCTAAGATGGCAGCAGATGCAGAAAAAGTAGATTGGGAAGATAGAGCTTTCCCTGCGGAAGTTGAAAGCATTCTGGTGGCCAGACGAGACTTACTTCCTGAATGGACAAGGATTAAAATCGACTGGCTGAGCGACATCTACATTATTCAGAAGATACCAGAACATGCCGATCAGGGTGAATTTGATGCTGAGTTCCAAAACTGGCTGGAGATCAAACATCCCAAATTCTTCAAAGTGGTGATACATGAAGGAAAAATCATGTCATTAACTCCTTCTGCTCCCAAATTTCAGACACTGACTCCACCTCTCAGAGCTGATAACTCTCTTGACCCAATTGGATTCAAGCAACTCTTCTATGATTTTGCTAAGAGAGGAGACATTATTGAGAGAGAAAGATTGGAGACCTTGCTGCAGAGAATGTATAAGATTTTCAACATTCCAGAAAGTATCCAGAAGTTTACTTTTTGAAGGAATCAGAAGATGTCTTAGATCAGGGAAAGGTAAAATTTGTACATGTAATCGTCATATCTTATATATAAAACAAATTACCTTTATGATCTTAAGACAACATCTCATTGTCTTCTGATTTCTATTGTTTATGTTTTTACATTTCGCATGGTTATCTGTTTTTCTGATTATATGTTTTGGTTCCATCAAAAAATGGGGAAATTGTTGGGAAATTTGTATTTAGTTTTGATGGAAGTTCCAAAACAGTTTGTAATAGGACCAGTCAGATTCAATTAGTCGATCGATGTCTTAGAATCAAAGTTAGGATGACGGTGAAGTGTATAGAGGCGGTGATGTATAAGGTAGGTCACATATTGAGGGGGAACTCAATATGTATAGGTCGGGTCAGTTAGTCGAATGATCAGTTAATCAGATGATCAGGTGAAGACATGAACCAATAGCAATAGCTCAAGAAGACCAAGAAGAAACGAAGACACGAAGATCAGAAGATCTGAAGATCAGAAGACTACCAGAAGATCAAGATCCGCACGGAAGACCTACATCATCGAGTGCGCTAGTTGAAGCTAAGATAACGGCATCGAAACTCTATCAGTAGATCGGTTATGAATCGATCAGTCACCACACCAGTGTCAACTGATGTTACACCAGTCATACGTTGTTGATCTGAACAAAGAGAATGTCAACCTTAGTTGGTGAACAAACTCTGACATGCTGTACTTGTTAACCAATGAGAACAAGACCAGTATGCACGAAGCTGACAATGTGGGATTCGGCACTGCAGAGTCAAACGACTATAAAGGATAACTATTCACGCTTTCGGTCATGCCGTTCCTGGAAGCACGTCACATTAAATCCTGCAAACCTACCAAATATAGCCAGAAATTCAAATTGCTCTCCAACGGCTCTTTGATTTCGTGGTCTATAAATATGGGATTGCTCTTCAGAGTGAAGACACGAAAATTATCAAGAAGCTCAAACTATAGCAAAATTTTCGCACGAAGAACACAAATTTGAAGAATATTTCTAAGTGTTCATCCCATTGTTCTTAACATAGAAATCTCATCCTCTAGCTTTTGGCTACATAAACACTAGGATAGATTTCCAGTTGGAACAACAAAAAATCTTTACCCAAACCCAAAAGTTAGGTTAAGTTTGTTTTGCAAGATTTCAGACTAGGGTTTTTAGTTCTAATTTCTGGGATCGGTTGAGTGTGAACTCGGTAAATATCTGTTGGGTGTTGGACTAACACGTTAAACTAAGTCCAGTCGGTTAAGTTGGTGCCCCTTGTGATAGGGAAGAGTGGACGTAGGACTGGTTGTCCGAACCACTATAAAATCTTGTGTGCATTTACTTGTTCTTTACTGCTTTACACTATTGCACACAACCAGGCTTAAAACTGCATACATATTCTGAGTTAATATCAGTCTGCACCAAGCAACTGATCTGATCAGTTTGACAGTTTAGTCAGCTGATTGAAAACAGACTTAAGAATCTGATTTGATAAAATTTGTTTTTCTCACGGGTATAAACTAGCTTTCGCACAATCAGTTAAACTGATAGATACCGAACTGATCTGCCCTCAGGCGATCAGTAAGTTGGATATCAGTCCAAACGGATTCACTTGCACTCTGATCAGGCAAACTGCAATCACACCTGATCTGCACGAAAAAGTTTTTAGAAGTCTATTCACCCCTCCCCTCTAGACTTCTACCCTCACGAAACCCTTTCGGGACCCACAACTTCAGAATTCATGATAATTTTATAAAGAGTTTCTTTTAAATTATCATCAATATCAAGATTTTTAATCTTGTCTTTGGCATATTCTGCCACATTTTTTACAAATTATCTTATCAAGATATTTCTTGTTTTTATAAAATTTTCTTTTATTTTTATTATGATCATAATTTTTATTCTGTTTAATAGAATGATTATTCTGTTTATTATCAGAATGTCTTTTTCTTTTCCTATAATTAGATTTATATTTAAACTCTCTTTTATTATTCTTAGGAGAATTTCTTTTAGGATTAGGATTATCTAAATCAAATTGGTCACAGAAATGACCTAATTGTTTACTTTCTAACATATTATATTTTTAATCTGATTTCTAAATTTAATTTCATTACAAATATTTAATCCTTCATGAATACAAGTACTTATGATTTGACCAAAAGTATAAGACTCATAAGCAATAGAATCAGACTCTTTTCTAAGGACTTTTTTAATCCTTTCAGAAAACAAATAAGGAAGACCGTCAATAAACGTGTTCTTCCAAATATCCTGGTTACAATCAGGAATATTATAAATACGAGACAGAAAAGTATCTTTGTACCATCTGAAATCTGTTAGAGTTTTACACTTCATTTTAAAAAGAAGAGTTTTGTTATTTTCAGATTTATTAGTAAATCTACGAGTAAAATATTCTAGAATAGTAAGAACAAGAGAGTAAACATCATTAGGTCTAGTCTCACCGACTTCTATTTTAACAGAAGAAAATATTTCCTGTTTGTTTAAAGGGTTTAAATAATTATCCCACCAACCTTTTAGCTGGACAGTAAAACCAACAGTTATAGCTTGTGCAATATGTAAATCATTATTTCCGCTTATTCTACTAGCAGAACTATACATAAGCATACGATGACATTGTGTAAAAATATGTTTATCACTACCACCATTAATATTCCACTCATAAATGCTTTTACCTGAATAAGAGGTATTAAAGAAATTTTCATGTTCTTCATGAAGAACATCCATAGGAGTGAGTCTTTTATAGTAATACTTAGACAAATTTGGCTTATCAACCCATTTCGTTTTATTAATCCTATTAGTATTATCAGTATTACTAAACTCAATAGGATTAGTAATGGAATTTTCTTCGAAGTCATTATCTAAAGAAGAAATATTCAAATTATCAAATTTGGCACTAATGATTTTTTCAAAATCAGACACAGAAGTTTCAATTTTGAAGTCTTTTAACTCAACAGAAGATTGTATTGAAGAGGCACTTTTAATAATAAAAGTTTTATTATTATCTTCCTCAGGCAAATTAGATTTAGTCTGAATTCTAGTTTGAGAAATAATTATATCAATTTTATCATGAAAATAATTAATTTCTTCACCTAGAATAGAAAGATAAAGATTGCAAAAATTATTTTGCTCAATCATTTGATTAATATGTTTAACAATAATTTATAAATATCATTTTCAATGATTTTAGAGAATGGAAGGAAATAAAAAATCCTACCATTTCTTTCAATTTGAAAAGGAACATGAGGAGGGTAAAGAGATTTTTGTGTTCCTCCAGAAACGATCTTATAATCACGTTCAATAACTAAAATATGGTTTATATAAAAAGTTTTAATAAACCAAAGAACATAATAGTTAATTTTATTATGTTGTTCACATAATTTATAAAAAGATTTAAAATACCAAATTCTAAACTTATCCCATTTAGGATTGCTTAATTCAATATTTATATGAACTCTAACTAAAGAACCTTTAGAAAAATCTAAAATGATTTTACTATCCATAAAATAACATTTAAAAATTACAATCTGAAATTGTTTCGGGGTCAATTCCATCATTATGGATAATATTGTTCTTATTGATAATTATTCTTTCATTATTGTAATCATTTTTAAAAAAGTTATCTTCTTTATAAGAAGAAGTAGAAGCTCTAGAATCAGAAGGTAAATTAACCTCATAATCTAAAGGAAAAATAAAAGAATTACTAGACATAGATTTAGAGTAGGAAGTTGAGTGTCTTCTTTGGTTATTTTGAAAACTACAAATAGTTTCATCATTACTTTGAGTAATATGTTGAAAATCACTATTAACAATAGGAATTTTAGGAATCAATTGTTCAATAGTCCATATTTCTGGGAAAGTAATTTATTCCCATTTAATGGATCTTCTAGTAGTAATATTTGATTTACTAAAATTAGTTTCAATGAGAATGGTCTCATTATTCTCTTTTTCAATTCTTTTACACATAGGATTAAGTGTAAATAAAGGTTTATAATAAATACGATAACAAATACACATAACTTCAGTACCTGGTATGTAATTATAACCATGAATTTTAACATTTAATGTTAACGATTCAAGAATATTGATATTAGATAAAAATAGAGATAAATTAGGATAAACGTCAAAATAGACAGGTCATAATGCCAGACTGGACTCAATTATTCTCATAAGGGATTGTTTTCCGTTAAGGTTTCTACCATCCCTAAGAGTAGCTAGAAAGCTTTTAGGTAAATCTTTTAAGGTTAGTGGCCTAAAGGCAACCTGAACACATCCAATATGTAAGAACTTATGAGTTCTCTTAAAAGGTAAAATATCATTTTTACTTAGTAATTTGATAACCATCTCTTCTTCATGAAGAGGTATAGAGGATTCAGTAGTTTTAATAATTTGTTTAAAACCTAGCTTTTCAAAAACTCCTAATTTATAAACCGTTTTAGGATCAATTTTAGGTATAGTCCATTTATTCAATAGATCAAGATTTTCAGGAATATCATATTCCTGAGTCGTACTGTTCTTGACAGTATCCTTCAACCTGAAAAGATTCATAAAAATCGATTGGTATTGAATCATTAATCATAGAGTATGTTTTGTTATATGGTTAATGGTTCAATACAAATCAATTTTTATGAATCTTTTCAGGTTAAAGGATACTGTCAAGAACAGTATGACTCAGGAATATGATATTCCTGAAAATCTAATAGTACTTGGTTTGTTGACGTAAGCCATGACGGAATTTAATTTTATCGAGTACTATAGCAGCATCTTGTAAAAATGCGCTAACTCTAAATCTTCTTTAGATCGCCATCAAAGAAACTTGTTTCTTCAGAAGTCTTAGAGTCTTCTTAAAACCTTCCAAAGAATGAGGATAATGCATCATTTCTTCTTCTTCATGTCTGTAACATATCTTTTCCAGAACATGAATAGATATTTCAAGGACATTAATTTTCTTTTTAAGAATCTTAAGATAATTTTTATCTCGGATTTCATGATCATTTTCATCGAAACGAACATGATAAGGAACTTGCCAGATACTATAATCTGACGTAGATTGGAATTGAACAATATTAAATCTCCAATCTTCCATCAACACTTTCTTTCTTTTATCTTCTCTTTAAGAGAATTCTTCAGTTGGCCAAAACTTTCTTGAAGAGAAAAGTCTTGGTAGTCATCATTTGGATCCTGGGCATCTTGGAGGTTAGAACTAGAAATCATAGAAGCATCTGATTTTGAATTAGAAAAATCAATATCTTTGAATAAATCATTTTTAATATGGTCCATAAAAATATGAATAATTTTTTTCTTTTGGAAGTATTCCCAGATACTTCTTAGAGTATTCTGAAAATGATAGAAGAGTATTTGAACTCTCTTCATCAGATTTTTTCTTGTAGTCATTCATTTTGGATTTAATCCTTTCAATATTTTCTTGCAATGGTGACTCATTGAAGCCAGGAGTAATAACATTTAAATTATTTCAGAATCTTGTTGTATGAATTCTCCATAAACATGGTGTGCTATATTCAGTATGACCGAACTCATGTTGACTCATTGGATTCCATTTTCAAACCCATGGGAGTCCAGAGTCAATAAAAAACATACAAGTAGTTTTACCACTCGTATTGTGAGATTTTAAGGAAGAAAAAATCATAGAATATTCTTCCAAGAGATTTTTAACCTCTTCTGACAAAATATCTGCCATAGCACCAAAAATTCCCCACCAAGAAATAAGCCAATTAGGAATTTGATTCCTGCTGGTATTCTCACAAATCTTAATTAGCCAAGTGTGAGAATGTTTTGAATTTTGATACAAAAAAGTTTTATAAAAACTTTGTATATAATCCCAATAATTGTACTGAAATGTAGTATGAATGACATCATTATCAGAATCCTCTCTGCAAGAGGTGAAGTACCACATTCTTGGAAGGAGATAATTTTTTTTAATAATGAATTTAGAGTAATTAATAATTTTACACTTTGGAGGAAAATGGTGAATATCAACACTTTCAAGACTAGTGAGAATGTTTTCATAAAAACCTCTAACCTTATAAGTTTCAACATTCCAACTATAAGTTGGAAAATATTTTTCCATAAGAATCCATGGGGACTCTTTAAACTTTTCATCCTCATTTTCGATGACCAGAATTAATTCTCTCTTAGGAGATTCAAAGAATTTATATTTTTTCTGAGTGATTGAAGTATAAGATGCTTCGTCATCATTTTTTTGAGGAATTGTCATCAACTGGTATATTCTTACCACGCTGTCTGAGAAATTCATGGAATTCCTTATGAACATTTTCTTCTTTTGAAGAAGAACCAACATCATAAATGTTATGGTTAAAAAGGGATTTCTTCCCATGCTGTAAAATAGGAGGGTCCCTGCCTCCTCTTCCTCTATAAGAGGAATAAGGACCTCTTCCAGAATAGCTCGTAATTGTCATGAAGAAATAAATTCCCGAGTTTAAAAATCTAGAAGATGATTATCTTTCCCTTGCTTATAAATAATATTGAAATCAAAATAAGCAAGATGAGATTGCCATCTAGCAAACATCTGTTTGGACACATTGTGTTCAAAGTCTTTGAAGAACATAAAAGTAGCAGCTCTACAATCAATTTTAACAGTAAATTTCTGATTATATAAATCATCCCGAAATTTAAGGACACATTTAACAATAGCAAGAATTTCTTTAGCCGTAGTAGAATAATTCTTTTAAGCATTATTCAACTTACCAGAATAAAACCTTATAATATAATCAGCTTCATTAACAGGATTGGTTTGTTTTAAAATACCAACATACCCCAAATCTGAGGCAACAGTTTCAACAATCTTTTCCCATAAAGGATTTGCTAGCATAAGACAAGGAATATTCTTAACCTTCTCTTTAATTTTAATAACAACTTTATTATGATTATCATTCCAAGGAGAGGGATTCCTTTTAAGACTAGCATATAAGATAGCAGAATCTTCGGCAAGATTTTTAATATAAGAAGATACGTAATTAAGACTTCCTAAAAATCTTTGCAACTGAGTTTGATCAGTAATAATATTAGGGAATTTATTACCAAATTCGATAATTCTTTGAATAGGAACTGTTGGTCCTGGTGCAAGCGAGTCTCACACGTGTATGGGGGGAGGAATACACGTGTTAGTGATTTTTAAAACTTTTATTCACTGAGATCAGATGGGTCAGGATGTCCTGAGAATTTTGCCCTGAGAAGCACAAATCGCCGTGAGTCAAAGTCTACTGAGATAGTGATCCTGAGCAGCTTTCAGAAGCTTCAGATTAGCCCAACTGGTCCTGAGTTTTATCAAAGATCCTGATAAGCTTGGATCAGATAATTATCTTACTGAATACTCAGTAGAGTTGGTTCAGTTTGGTAACTATCTGTTCTAACTAATCAAGAGTGCGGAATGGTTGGCCCTAAGTTTATACTTGTTTTAGCTTGCAGAAAATCTCTTCCTTAATAAAATAGTGGTTAAGGTTGTGATCAATTTGATGCAAGTTCAGTGGATTGTTTCCAACTGAATATCAGTGAAAATATGCTTTCAGTGAAAATCATGCAACAGATAAAAAGCAGTACAGAAAGTAAATAACACAGCAATTATAGTGGTTTAGAGACTCAAGCTCCTACATCCACTCTCTCTGATCTTAAGATAAATTCCTTAACACACTTCTCCTAAAGCTTTCAGGCTGACTCACTGCAGCTTACTAACTTTTCTACCTTGAGTTTTCTGGTTGACTCACTGCAGCTTACTAACTAAACACACACAAGTTTTCAGACTACCACAAGTAGCTTACTAACTTCTCCTCTAGAGCTTTCTGGCTGAACTCAACTGCAGCTTACTCACTCTTTACAACTCTAACTCACCAACAATTCACACACACTCAAACTACCTTATCAAAGGGTTTGGGTTTGGGTTGGTTTCCAACTAGGGTGATATATCCTTTACAATAAGAACAAATACAAAGGCTAGGATATCTCTCTAAGCTTAGGATAAATCTATCAAATCTAGGCTTAGTGAATGAGCTCACTCCAATGTGAAACACTTGGGAAATTCTAGGGTTTTCGAGTGCTTCAATTTGCAAGAATACGAATGAGCTCTTGAGTTGCTGAAATTTCCCGTAACCTCTCAATGGTGAAGGTCACTGGTATTTATAGGTAACTTCTCCAAGGTCACTCTTTCAAAAAAAACTATCAGTTGGAAGAGATAGCTTCAAGAGTTTCCTCTTCTGGTTATTGATGAACGACTATTTTTAGGGTTTGAACATTCCCTTGTATGTTTTAGGAAATATGCAGCCATGTAGCCAATCACCAATTTTTGCAGTCTGTAACATAGTACTACTGACCAAAATTTAGTGTCCTGACGCTTTCAGTGTCAGTAAAGTACAGTGTTGTCTTCCTCTGATTGGTTCTTGTCTTCAGTGAATGTAGACAAACAAAACGGCTCTTTTAGGTCAATCTCTCTGAATGAGACAACCTTAAACAACACTTAGACTTAGTTCCTTTTGTCTGCACTTTGAATGTTTTGGGCAATATCTATTCTTTTGAAAATGTGTGTTTTCCTCAGTTTTGTATGTATTCAGATAGATATTTCTTCAGTGCCTCTGAACATTCAGGTCTTCTTGAGTCTTCAGTAACTTACTGAGTCTTCAGTAACTTCTGAGTCTTCAGTATCTTCTGAGTCTTCAGTTCTTCAGAGTTTTCAGTAACTTCTGAGTTTTCAGTAACTTCTGATCAATATCTGCTTACTATACATTGTGCAGATATCTTCCTTAACTATTCTATACTGAAACCTGACTTAGACTATTAAGATTATCCTGAACATGTCATAATCAGGGGTTTTGGGATCTAATCAAAATTTTATTTAAATTCATCTCCCAACAATTTCCCCATTTTTGATGATGTCAAAACCATCTTGTTACATTTAAGAAAACCTAACCTATACTCAGGTTTCAGTTATCTATTACAATCTAAAATGGCATATCTCCCAACAATTTCATCTCAAAACGGCATATCAAATAATTAAAGACATGTAAGAAGATAATGAGATATTATCTTTGAGCATAAAAGATAAAATTTTCATTGATAAATGATAAGAGTTACATAGTACAATGAAAATAAAAAATATTCAGAAGTACATAGTCTTCAGTCTTCTTCCACCTCATCCTCTAGCACTTCCAAGTTGAACATCCCATAATACCTCTTCTTCAGTTCATACCTTGCCTTGATGATTTTTGGGTTGTTTCCTGTTAGGCCTACCTGAAGAGCATACTGAGCAATTTCCTGAGAGATGGCTGCTTCATTCACATAGCCATTTTCAAATCTAGGAGCTGGGTACATGTATGGTCCTGGAGCTACAATCTGAGTATTGCCTTCATCAGCCAGGTTGATCCACTTCTGCAGATACTCAGGATAAAATGTTAGCAGATACTCAATGAATGCTTCATTTTTATCTGAGCTGCTCCCCCTCCATTCCCTCAGAATTTCATAGTAGAACCAGAAGATTCTCTTGATTTCCTCCCATGCATCATTGATCTGTAAAGGCATCCACTTATCAATGTGCGGCCACTTCTGAGTCTTCTCAGTACCTCTCATTTTGCCAATGAACTTCTTGAAACCACCCCTTCTTTTCTGCTTTTCTTCCTTCTTCTTTCTGATCAGTGGAGCACCTGAGACCGAAGCAGCAGTTCTCTTTTCTTTTTCAATCTGCAGGGCTCTCAGAGTTTTCTTGGTGTCGAAGGTTTCTTTCTGAGCTTCATATTCTTCTTTTTCTGGTTCTTCCTCAGATTCTTCAAACTCCATAATCAGTTTCCTCTGAGTAGGTTTTGATACATTTGCTCTTTTCTTATTTACTTGCTCAACAAAAGCTACAACCTTTCGCTTTTCAGGTCTGACATGGGTTTCACCAGCTTTGCTTGTTTCAACTCTCCTTCTTTTAGTCATTTTCTCTTCTATAATTTCCTGAGTTGTTTGTTCTGATGTCTGAGTGTGGCCAGGTTCTTTAGCTTCTCTGAACTTCAATTTTTCAGTGGCCTCAATTTCACTCAGAGCATCCAAGATCTTCTTTGCATCAGCTTCTTCTCTGACTTTCTTCTCCAAGGTCTGTGCCAACAACTTATCCAATTGACCTTTTGAACTCGGTCTTTCCCCCTTTTTGTCATCATACCTTGGGAGAAGTTGGATCAATGCATTGTCCATGTGGTATTGCTCTTTGCCCAAACTGCGCACTTCCCCAGCCAACTGATCATGCTCATCTTCTAGCCTCATCATGTAGTTCTTGGCCATTGAGAATTCTTCTGAGAGCGGAGCAAACTGTTTTGAGAAGACATCATGCATCATTTCTGTCATCTTGGTCATGAGCAGGGAGCCCATTTCCTCAACAGTTGTCTTGATCATCTGATCATTCTTCTCAACCAGTTTAACTTCAAGATAAGCAGTTCTGTCTTGGTACATTTTCTCCATATCTGTATTGAGTTCTGTCCTGACACCCTCAATTTTTCCTTCCAGAACAATCATCTTATCTGAGAGAGTTATTTGCATTTGCAGCATATCAGATGATGAACTCAGATTGTCCAACTTTTGAGTTTGACCAGCCAATGTTACTTCCAACTGAGTCATCTTTTCTATCATTGGCTCTATCTTCTTTAGTTCATCCAGGATTGGGGTTAGATCAACCACTGGAGCTTGAACAACTGGTTCCAACTGAGTTGGATGCTCCAATTGAGCCTCAGTCTGCATACCATAAACAACAGATTTAAAGATAGGTACTTCAGTAACTTTGGCATAATTTACAATAGTGCCAAAATGTACCTGAAGAGTACTAACTTCAGCCTGAGGTTGTCTAGTATCAGTCTGCTCAATGTCAGCTTCTTTCTGCATATCATATTGAATTCCTTTTTCTTGTTCAGGTTCCCTCTCTTTCTCAGGTTCGGTTTCTTTCTCAGGTTCTCTTTCTCCTCCTTGATCTCTTTCTTCTTCCTGATTATGAGAACTGGATTCACCAACCTCAGCATTTTTCTTCTCAGCCACCTTTCTTTTCACAAGCTCGTCAAAATCGGCAACTTTCATCCTGAGCTTGGTCTTTCTGAAGCTTGAGAACTCTGTTAACACAGCAGTTTCAGCATTCCACCAGTCCTCTCCTATGAAGGAGGCTATATTTAGCATCTCTGGAAGAGTTTGGTTCAGAATATAAACGGTTGTTCTGAGCCTGAAGAAGAGATCCTGAAGGTCAGGATAAGCGCTCAGCTCAGGGTATCTGTCTAGGATGAACCATTCCCCCTTGCTTCGCCATTCAGTTTCTTCTACCTCTCCCTTCTTCAATTCTGGGCTCTCAAGAACAGTAGGCTCAGATTGTATCAGTTGTAGTGCTGGTGGATTAAGAAAAGGTTCATTCAGAAGGGCATCCATGTTCAGCAATTCCTGGTTTGAAGTCTGAGTTGGTCTTTCTTCAGTTGTGATCTGAGGTCCCTTGAAAATTTCCTGAGAAATTTTGTCAGAACTCAGAGAGGTTTCAAGTACCTCTGAGAATACATGATCCTCAGTTTCTTGCTCCAATACATTCTTCACCACCTGAGCAAGAACCTGAAGTGGAGATTTCAACCCTTGCTGATCTTCAGTTTGGGTTTCTTCAGATTCACTGGCCTCATTTTCAGCAATAGTATGAAGCCTTTTCCGCTTCTGAGGAGCCAATGCTTTCTTCTTCAGCTTTTCTCATTTTTCCCTCTTTAGTTTCATTAGGGTTTTTCCCCTGGCTTGCTTAGCTTCTTCTTCAGCTTCCTCAGTGGATTTTTGAGAGGTTTGTCGGGTTTCCCTCATTTGCTCAACCACTGAAGTATCCTCCTCAGTTTCTTCTTCAGCAGTCTCCTCCTGAGACTCAGTAATTTTCTCTTTCTTTTCCCTCAACGTCTTCTTATTAGTTGGTTTGAACATGATCTTAGATCTTGGATAGGCAGTTGTATTGGCAAAGATGTCCTCCCCTTCTCTGCATATTTCCAAGATGAAAGCAATCTTGGTTGCATGTAGGATTTTTCCTTTAATCACCACAGAGCCATTCACCTTTTGAATATGTTTGGCTTGATCACTGATCACTGTGATCAAGTAGTGCAGCCAATTAAATGCCCTTGAAGGAGAATCTTCAATCGCCGCCATTAACCTCAACTTAGGTTTGCTTATCTATTCGAAACTACCAGATCCACTCATAATGCATTTGCTGACAATATCTAAAAGTACTCGATATTTCGGTTTCAAATGCTTTTTATTCAATGTTGCTTCAAACTTTACCGGATGCTCAGCAATTTGATCCAAATATTCTTGTTCCCTACCCATCATGTACATAGTAGGGTCTTCCCCTCGGTCATTCAGCTCATATATGGCATTCAAATTCTTAGGGATAATATATAACTCCGTAACAAAATCCACATACTTTTCTGTTCGTACTAGATGCGACACCGTAATTTTAGAGTCTATGCAATTTTCTTCATCTAATTGCATATTAGCAACAAACTCTATTACTTCTTTGGCGTATTCGACATCTGGTTGATTTGCGACCAGACATGTAAGCTTTGCCAAACAAAGCATGTGCAACGCCTCCTCCTCTTGAGCTGCGTTGGATGTGCTTTCCAGAGAAACGACATTTTCGTACCAGGGTTTGTTGGTAACGGCAAGTTTTTGGTAGATAGATAGCGTCATTTTGGTGATTTTTGGTGAAGGGTTTTTGGAAAGTGGAGAACTTTTGGGTAATCGGAGATTTTTGGAATACAGAGTATCGTGAAGATGAAGGTTTTTGAAATAGGGCTTGAATGAAGTCTTTGTAATGGGTATATGACTTTGATTTATTGAAAATTGCGTGGATTAAGGGATTGACGGTCAAGATTAAAACCGGCTAAAATGGTAATTGAAAGGACGATTTCGCAAGTGCTTAGCCGCCAATTTATCCTTATTGGTGAATAATGAACAGTGATTGAATTACTGTTCCTGCAGACCATTGACTTTCCTCGAGAATTTCAAATGTCCCACCCAATTATTTCCTCAAGTGTTTTATCATTTTTTGCCAATGATTTCTGAGATTCAGTTAGACAATAAATGTGGTGCACGAGTCAATAACTTCTTCAGACTAATTTTAACCATCAGTCTTACTGAGTTTTGATTGATAAAATGTCAGTATAAAACAGAGTACTAAACTTCAGGATTACTGAGTTTCCCAAGACTCAGTGTTCAGGACCTTCATTTTATCCTGAGTTTCTCAATAGAACTTGAAAAACTTCATGCATCTGAAAACCTTTAATTTTTCAGATTTGCCTTATTCACCTGGATCCAACATACCTAATTCAACTGATAGTTCCTGAAATCTTGATTCAGCCAAAGGTTTAGTCAAGATATCAGCTCTCTGTTTATCAGTATGAATTTTCTCCATTCTGATATCCTTCTTTTCAACATGATCTCTGATGAAGTGATGTCTGATATCAACATGCTTACATCTGGTGTGCAATACTAGATTTTGTGTAATAGCAATTGAACTATTATTATCACAAAATATATATACTTCATTGGCTATAATCTTATAATCTCTCAATTATTGTCTGAGCCAAAGAATCTGTGCACAACAGCTTCCTGCAGCCATGTATTCAGCTTCAGTAGTGCTGGTTGCTACTGAGGTCAGTTTCTTTGAAAACCATGATATCAGTTTACTTCCAAGAAATTGACAAGTTCCTGTGGTAGACTTCCTGTCAATTCTACATCCTCCATAATCAGCATCTGAATAACCAGTTAATTCAAGGTTATCATCAGCTGGATACCATAATCCTCTATTCACAGTGCCTTTGAGATATTTCAGAATCTTTTTTGCAGCCTCCATGTGACTAGCCTAAGGATTAACTTGGTATCTTGCACATATCCCAACAGCAAATGTTATATCGGGCCTACTTGCTGTGAGATAGAGCAATGATTCAATGATCCCTCTATAATCAGTGTGATTTACTAATTTGCCTTCAGGATCAGGATCCATCTTGTAGTTAGTATTCATGGGAATTCTAACTGCATTGCAATTCTGTACACCATACTTAGCAATCAGATCTCTGGTGTATTTTGCCTGATTGATGAATATTCCTTCCTTAGTTTGTTTCACCTGAAGTCCAAGAAATAAATTCATCTCCCCCATCATTGACATCTCAAACTCTCCATTCATCATAGCTGAGAACTTCTCACACAACTGATGATTTGGAGATCCAAAAATGATGTCATCTACATAAATCTGAACTAGTAAAATATCCTTCCCATCTTCTATCCTGAACAAGGTCCTATCAACAGTTCCTTTGATAAAACCATGGTCAGTAAGAAATTGAGAAAGAGTGTCATACCATGCTCTGGGTGCTTGTTTAAGACCATACAAGGCTTTCCTGAGCCTGTAAACTTGGTCATTCTGACAAAATCCTGGAGGTTGTTCCACATATACCTCTTCCTTAAGCACACCATTCAAAAATGCATTTTTCACATCCATTTGATAGACTGTGAATATCATGTGGGCAGCATATGCAAGAAATATTCTGATGGCTTCTAGTCTTGCAACAGGTGTAAAGGTTTCATCATAATCCAAGTCTTCTTCTTGGGAATAGCCTTGTGCAACTAGCCTTGCCTTGTTTCTCACAATGTTGTTATTTTCATCTCTCTTATTCTTGAACACCCACTTAGTTCCAATCACATTGTGCCTCTTAGGTCTGTCCACTAGCTCTCAAACTTCATTTCTTATGAACTGATTCAGCTCTTCTTGCATAGCAGTAATCCAGAAAGAATCTTGAAGAGCTTCTTCAATCTCAGTAGGTTCTTTTTCAGATAGGAAGCAACAGAACAAAGCACTTTCTCCATGGAACCTTCTTGTTTTAACTCCTTC
The DNA here is from genome assembly GCA_037126765.1 of Stenogyne calaminthoides. Lineage (NCBI taxonomy): Eukaryota > Viridiplantae > Streptophyta > Magnoliopsida > Lamiales > Lamiaceae > Stenogyne > Stenogyne calaminthoides. The sequence continues at coordinate 28,865,263 of JBBCBC010000001.1, read as the reverse complement.
TGATAGATCACCCACAATCTGACTTGTAGGATGACTATCTAACCATTTTCTCCTGGATGTTCCCCCTTCAATAGTATCCTCAACATCAGGGATGTTATGTTCAGGTAATTCATCAAATTCAGGGAACAACAGAAAAGGAGAGAGTGAATCATCTTCCTCAGGGGAAATTTCATTCAGAACATTGTCAAGGACATTTGTTACCCCTTGGTTGATAGATTCAGAGTTTGCCTCAGCTGTGACCACATCTTCATCGGCATTACATACCTGAGTCTGAACTGGTATATGTTCAGATTGGTCAGCTTCAGTGTGTTGGCTTTCCTTTAGTGGAGAATTTCCATCCTGAGTCTCACCATCCTGAGTATTTCCTTCCTGAGCTTCTTTATCTGAGTCTGATTCACTCCATTCATAGAAAGTGATTGACTTCTTCTTTTCAGGTTCAGAGGATGTTTTATCATTCTTTTTCAGGCTAAGTCTGGTGATTCTCTTGGTCAGTTCTCCTGAGTTATGTTCCTGTTTCTTCTGAACACAAATAGATTCATCAAAAACAAGATGAGGTATTTCTTCCACAATAAGAGTCCTACAGTTGTAAACTCTGAAGGCTTTACTGACTTCAGAATATCCTAAGAATATCCCTTCATCATCTTTGATATCAAAAGTTTTTAACTGATCTTTATCATTATTGTGTATAAAAACACTTGCAACCAAACACACGAAATAAAGAAACAAGAGGCTTCCTTTCATTCCACAGCTCATAAGGAGTTTTTCCTTGATTCTTGGTCAGCATGGATCTATTTTGAGAGTAGCATGCAGTGTTGATAGCTTCAACCCAAAATCTCTTAGGAATATCAGCTTCAGCAATCATTGTTCTTGCAGCTTCTTTCAGAGTCCTATTTCTTCTTTCAGCAACATCATTTTGTTGTGGGGTCCTTGTAGCTGATGTTTCATGAGCTATTCCATTTGCTGCACAATAATCAGATATAATATGGTTGATAAATTCAGTGTCTTTATCTGATTTGATTTTGACCACACTCAGATTCTTTTTAGTACTAAGTCTTTTCAGTAGTTCAGGCAGTTTTGTCTGAGTCTCTTTCTTACTGAGTAAGAATATGACCCATGTGTATCTAGAGTAGTCATCAACTAACACAAGTGTATATTTCCTGCCATTAGTGCTCACAGGTGTCACTGGACCAAAGAGATCCATATGTAACAGTTGTAGAATTCTATCAGTAGATACTTCTACTTTGCTTTTGAATGATGCTCTGATTTGTTTTCCTTTCTGACAGGCATCACATACATGATATTTACTAAACACTTCATTGGGTAACCCCCTCACAAGTGCTAATCTTGCAAGTTTGTTCAGGGTTTTGAAGTTTAAGTGATTCAGCTTTTTGTGCCACAACCAACTGGTATCAGTAGAACTTTTTGCAACCAGACATGTATCTTTAGGAGATAATTTCCAATCAACAAGATACACATTTCCTTTTCTAGTACAGTCAGTAATATTTGTTGTGAAGTATTGTCTTTCACATAACATAAGTTCTTTGAGAACTCAACACTGAATCCTTTGTCACAGAATTGGCTGATAGAAAGCAAATTATGCTTTAAACCAGACACATATGAAACACCATGGATATGAACAGATTCAACTTCAAGAGTTCCATATCCTTCAGTTTGTCCTTTGGAGTTGTCTCCCCGGCAACGGCGCCAAAAACTTGACACGTGATTTCTCACACTAACCTCTCAAGTATAAGAGGGTCGTTGAAGTGCCCGGTTTAATATCAATCCACGGGACTAGGTGTCAAATATAGCCCAATTGCTATGTGTCGGCGCAGGATTATAGTGTAACATGTTTGGTAAAATAAAAGCAAACAATAATCAACAAGTGAAACAAAGATCAAACTAAAGACGAGCAAGCTAAAAGAAAGCAATTAAATAGCAAACGAGTTTTGTTCACTAGCGAGAGAAGATGTGCTCGGGTGTTTCCTTGTGAGACGATTGTCAAAAGATCAATTATAGTGTTTCCCTCTACTTCTGGTTACTCCATAAGGGCGATCACTAAACATACACCATTCCCGTACTTGGTAAGCCTAGGGTATGATACCGTTTTAATTCCTAAGATCGAGAGGCAAATCTCCCTTTGCTAGCCCGGGTAATTGCACGGATATGGTCCTCTAATTAGCTAAATACTCTGTCACCATGTGTTCCCACTTGTAGACTAAGGTTGATGCTCCTATGTGCTCTTCACTACCCAATCAAGGTTTTAACTCAAGAAGATAATGTAGATTAGGGGGGTTCTAAAGTATCTACCCAACTCTCTTTGTAATAGGACTTAATCGACTCCAATTCGGGTGAATTAAACCAATACCTATATGCCTAAACTCGTCTACCCAACTCTCATTGCAATAAACTAGCAAAAACACACAAGCTAATAGCAAAACCACCAAAATAGAACAAGTAAAATCCCCTAATCTAAAGGATAACCATCAATAGAGATAAACAACCATAATCAAAGCAATTAACCAATCATCGTCACAATTTCAAACACCCAAACACTAAGAACCTTAGCCCATGGTGCACAAGGCAAAACCCATGGCTAAACAACAAGAAATCAAAGAACCCATATCACAATAAGCAATAAATAAACAAAAGAAAGAAAGAGACACCTTACTATAGAAGTTCAAACACCAAACCATACAAAATTCATCAATACTCCTTGATTTCTTACTCAAAACTGAAAATGAAACTATATCTATGCTATTCTATGAGGATCTATGTTATCTATGGAAGCAAAATTGAAAAATAGGAAAAAGTATTAGTTCTAAACAGTATCACTTGCTATCTTCCCCTTCACTCCCTATTGCTGCTCAGTGAATGAAAAATGAACTTGGAGGCTTTTATATGGTTTTGAGTCAACTGTCACGTGTCCCTAGGTCAGATTTGAGGAACTCGGGATTTCTTACGTGCTCGACTCGAGCAGAAGTGCTCGACCATAAGGGAGGTCGTGCACGGGTGAAATCGTGTCCGCGTTTTCACTTTTTGGGCTGCTCGGCTCGAGCAGTTGTGCTCGACCAAAATTTGGTCGAGCAGCTCAAGAGTTAGCCAAAATCACTGTATAAAATGGCGTGCTCGACCAAAAATGCCTAGCAAGGTTGCTCGACTCGAGCAGCAAGTCGAGCAACTGCAGGTCGTGCAGCTTCGGTCGTCGTGTTCTTCATAACTTGAGCTCCCGAACTCCGATTGACTTGGTTCTTTTTGCGTTACTAACCTTACTTCAAGATATTTCACATGGTTCTATATTTTACTTAACTCCAAATAATATTGAGCTCTTGTTTTGCTTCCAAAATCCATAATTCTCCTACAAAGATAACAAAACAAAAACCTTTCTCATTTCAAGTGCAATTAGTCCAAATTGAGCAATAAAAACATGAAATTGGGTCAAGAGTGAGCAAGAAAAGCACATAAATCTCAAGCAAAATCACCACTAATCAAGATTCAACTTCAAGAGTTCCATATCATTCAGTTTGTCCTTTAGAGTTGTCTCCAAATGTAATCTGAGGGCCTTTTTGCTCAACATAGTCAGTGAGTAATTGCTTATATCCTGTCATATGTCTTGAACATCCACTGTCCAGATACCATGCAGCAGGTTCCAATTCATTTCCACTCATCAGGGCTATGTTGTCTTTATTCAGCTTAGTGCCATTTTTCTTCACCTGAAAAACAGATCAGGTCTTAGGTATCCATTTGGTGTAGGGTCCTACCAGGTTAGTTGTACCTTTTGGAACCCAAATCTGTCTGATAACTCTAATTAATTTAGAGTGGCTGATTTGTCTCCCATAAACATCTACATACACATTCACCACCCTAGGTGCCTTGGCAGTACCCTGTGTATGAGTGCCAGCCTCAGCATGAACATGAGCCTAAGAATTCTTCTTGGGTTCAGACTTTTTTGTTCAAATGCCTTGTCTTTGGTGCAGCTGGTCTCTGTCTCTGCTGACTTGGGTTTAGGAAACCTTTACCCTTAGGTAAGTGGGGTTTAGGTTGCCTGTACTGAAATTGTGGTCTTTCAGTAATCTGAGGACTTGGTCTTTTCAGTTGAGAATATCTCTGCTGAGTGTTTCTCTTCTGAAAATTCTTCTGATGGTTCAGTGCAGATTTCTTCAGGTAGGTATTCTTAGTCTGAGGCTTTGAAATACTTGCTTGAAAATTTCCTACTGAGTGTTCAGGTTTTCTAGCCTTTTCCTGAGGTTTGGGCTTTCTTCCCTGAACCTTCAGTTTCTCTGAAACCATAGGTCTTTTACCCTTGTCTAAAACTCTGGGTTGTTCTTCAGTAAGAAGATTAGTACATGCCACTGGTTTAACAAAGACAGTCTTAGTTCTACTAGAAGCTGCATTCAGAAGACCTTGTGAGGTTCCCCCTGGATTATATCCTAATCCATCCTTTATAGTTGCAGGTCTTTGATAGCTCTGAATTTCATCTATTACTTTAGATGCAGAATTCAATAGAGCTAACTTTCTCTGCGCACTATCCTCACTTTTCTTTAGAGTTTCATGCTTCTCAAAGAGGTCATTGAACTCAGTTCTGATAAGCTGAATCTCCTCAGTGGATTTCTCTAATTTTCCATTCAGGATCTCTATCACTTTCTCTTTTTCTGAGAGTTGTACTTTCAAAACATCCAGTTCATCAGTAGTTCCCATCAATTGAGAAGTGGTCTTAGCATTTTTAGAGTCTTTCCACTTCAGTTTCTCAGCAGTCAGTTCCTTGTTCTGCTCTTGAGTTTCTATGAGCAGTTCTTGTAACACAGAATAGTCCTTCATAAGATTCTCAAAAGAATCCATCAGGTCAAAGTTACTGGTTACAGATGAACTTGATAACTCAGGTGCTTGTGTAGGAGCAACAACAGAGATGGAAGAATTTACCTCCTCCATAGCAACAAGGCAGACATCATCACTGTCACTATCTGAGAATATCTCATCTGAAGAACTGGATCCTTCTTCAGATTGTTCTTCTTCTTCTGCAATCATAGCCTTCTTGCTAGAGATCTTTATGTCTCTCCTTTCTTTCTTTGGCACTCAGCTCAGGACAGTCATATTGGAAGTGACCTTTCTTCTGGCAGTTGTAACATCTGTTGGTATCATCATCCTGATCACTTTTCTCCTTGGTTTTGGATTCCTTCTTCCTGGATGAGGAACCTTCAGCTTTGTGTTCCTTCATTTTCTCAGTGGATCTGTCCTCAGCCTCTGAGTTATTCCTGTTCTTGTACCTGTGGTTCCTGTAATATTTCTTATATTTTCCATATCTGCTATTGAGTCTTTCAAACCTCATTGCCATCAGTACTAGCTTATCCTCTTAATCATCCTGATTTTTGGCAAGTGAGTTCTCAGACTCTCTAGATTTACAGGATTTCTCTTTGGCCTTAAAAACCACATTCTTGCTAGATGAAGAATCATCTTTGCTATCAAATTTCTTAGTTTTCTTGTCAATCACAAACTCATAAGCTTTCAGTTCAGAGAAAACTTGTTGGTATGGCATGGAATCAATATTTTTGGTGTTTTCAATCACCACAGGATGTATATCCCATTTCTTAGACAATCCTCTAAGAATTTTCAGTGTCACTTCTCTCTGTGGGTATCTTTTCCCAAGAGCATTCAGATCATTCATAATGCAAGTGAATCTGACTTCCAGTTTGTCAATGGATTCACCATCTTCCATGACATATGATAGCAAGTGTGTCCCATATTTCTTTTGCAGTTTCACAGTGAGAAATCATCCCCATAACACCATCATCAATAGTGCTATATAGAGTATCTTTAGCAATGTAGTCCAAATTGACTAACTTTCTTTCATCAGGAGTAAGTTGATCATCAGGTTTTGGGAATTCATCTCTGGGATCATTCCTCTCAGTATCAGTAATTCTGGGATTCACAACAGTATATTTGAATGGTCCTTCAGAAACCACTCTCCACATCCTTTCATGTTTGGACTACAGATGAGCCTGCATTCTCAGTCTCCATAGGTCATAGCTCTCATCAGAGAACATAGGAAGTTTCTTAGAAGCCATGATGAATGAGCCTTGTAAGATATCAGCAATAAGATCTATTCAGTATAGCACCAAAGTCTTTCAGACAAATAAGACTATGGCTACCAAAGCAAGTGGTCAAAAATGAATCACTGCTCTGATACCACTTGTTGGTCCTGGTGCAAGCGAGTCTTACACGTGTATGGGGGAGGATACACGTGTTACTGATTTTTAAAACTTTTCTTCACTGAGATCAGATGGGTCAGGATGTCCTGAGAATTTTGCCCTGAGAAGTACAAATCGCCCTGAGTCAAAGTCTACTGAGACAGTTATCCTGAGCAGCTTTCAAAAGCTTCAGATTAGCCCAACTGATCCTGAGTTTTATCAGAGATTCTGATAACCTTGGATCAGATAATTATCTTACTGAATGCTCAGTAGAGTTAGTTCAGTTTGGTAACTATCTGTTCTAGCTAATCAAGAGTGCGGAATGGTTGGCCCTAAGTTTATACTCGTTTTAGCTTGCTGAAAATCTCTTCCTTAATAAAATAGTGGTTAAGGCTGTGATCAATTTGATGCAAGTTCAGTGGATTGTTTCCAACTGAATATCAGTGAAAATATGCTTTCAGTGAAAATCATGCAACAGATAAAAAGCAGTACAGAAAGCAAATAACACAGCAATTATAGTGGTTCAGAGACTCAAGCTCCTACGTCCACTCTCTCTGATCTTCAGATAAATTCCTTAACACACTTCTCCTAAAGCTTTCAGGCTGACTCACTGCAGCATACTACCTTTTCTACCTTGAGTTTTCTGGCTGACTCACTGCAGCTTACTAACTCAACACACGCAAGTTTTCAGACTACCACAAGTAGCTTACTAACTTCTCCTCTAGAGCTTTCTGGCTGAACTCAACTGCAGCTTACTCACTCTTTACAACTCTAACTCACCAACAATTTACACACACTCAAACTACCTTATCAAAGGGTTTGGGTTTGGGTTGGTTTCCAACTAGGGTGAGATATCATTTACAATAAGAACAAATACAAAGGCTAGGTTATCTCTCTAAGCTTAGGATAAATCTATCAAATCTAGGATTAGTGAATGAGCTCTCTCCAATGTGAAACACTTGGGAAATTCTAGGGTTTTCGAGTTGCTGAAATTTCCTGTAACCTCTCAATGGTGAAGGTCACTGGTATTTATAGGCAACTTCTTCAAGGTCACTCTTTGAAAAAAAACTATCCTGTTGGAAGAGATAGCTTCAAGAGTTTCCTCTTCTGGTTATTGATGAACGACTATTTTTAGGGTTTGAACACTCCCTTGCATGTTTTAGGAAATATGCAGCCATGTAGCCAATCACCAATTTTTGCAGTCTGTAACATAGTACTACTGACCAAAATTCAGTGTCCTGTCGCTTTCAGTGTCAGTAAAGTACAGTGTTGTCTTCCTCTGATTGGTTCTTGTCTTCAGTGAATGTAGACAAACAAAACGGCTCTTTTAATCTCTCTGAATGAGACAACCTTAAACAACACTTAGACTTAGTTCCTTTTGTCTGCACTTTGAATGTTTTGGGCAATATATATTCTTTTGAAAATGTGTGTTTTCCTCAGTTTTGTATGTATTCAGATAGATATTTCTTCAGTGCCTCTGAACATTCAGGTCTTCCTGAGTCTTCAGTAACTTACTGAGTCTTCAGTAACTTCTGAGTCTTCAGTATCTTCTGAGTCTTCAGTTCTTCAGAGTTTTCAGTAACTTCTGAGTCTTCAGTTCTTCAGAGTCTTCAGTAACTTCTGATCAATATCTGCTGACTATACATTGTCCAGATATCTTCCTTAACTATTCTATACTGAAACCTGACTCAGACTATTAAGATTATTCTGAACATGTCATACTCAGGGGTTTTGGGATCTAATCAAAATCATATTTAAATTCATCTCCCAACAGGAACAATATTACCCTTCTCAATTATATGACCTAAAATTTAACCTTGGTTTGAAACAAAACCATTTTAGGTTTTGAAATAACTAAGTCATTCTTAATGACTATATATATTCTTAAAAATATCAAGATGTTTAAAATGTATTTCTAAGTCTTTAGAAAATACAATAATATCATCAATATAAAAAATGATAAAATCACTATAAGGATAAAATATGTCATTCATAATCTGTTGGAATCCTGAAGGAGCATTTTTCAAGCCAAAAGGCATGACAGTCCATTCGTAATGACCGAGATGAATATTGAAAGCAGTTTTACACCTGTTAGACTGATCAATCTGAATTTGCGTAAACCCCGATTTTAAATCAAATTTTGAAAATACTAGAGCATTGACTAATCGGTCAAGAAGATCATTCTTATTAGGAATAGGGTGTCTAATCCATTTTAGGACTTTGTTAAGAGCTTTATAATTAATAACCAGTATAGGAACTCCTTGCTCCTGTTCAGAATGTTTATTAACATAAAAGGCAGTACAAGACCAGGGGGTCTTGGAAGGAGTAATTAGTTTCTTCTGTAATAGGGAAAATATTTCCTTCTTATATAATTCTAAGTACTCAGAGTTCATCTGACAAGGTCTAGACTTAGTCGGGATCTTATTGTCTTTAAAATCTTCCTCATAAGGAAGAGAAACAATATGTTTCTTTCTATCCCAAAAGAACTTTATGGATAGATTTAGTTATAAACCTAAAAATAATGGGCTTGCCCTTAAAAGTACATGTAATACCTCTTTCATTAATAAAAGTAAGAGGATAAATCTTATAAAGAAAAGACAGACCAATTATCATTTGACTGGTAATATGTTCTGCAATAAGAAAGTCATTGGCAATACAACAACCATCAACACAAACATAAGCATTTTTAAGCTTATAATTAATCTTTAGAGATCATCCTCCTACATGAGAAAGAGAATGTGTAGTTTTTTCAAAGAACTTAGTGGGATTTCTTCCCATCCGGATGACATTTAAGTCAGCACCACTATCTATCATAGCAATATAATATTCTTTATAAGAATTATTTATAAGAGAAATCTTAGTATACCACTTTTGAGATATAATAATATTAATAGTTGATAAATGATTTTTATCAATATTAGTATTGTCATTTGAACCAATAAATTTTGACAAAGCTATTGATCTTGTACAAGTATCTTCAATTTTTGCTTTACCTTTCTCAATAAGAGAAAGACGAATAGAAAAATCAGAATTTTGTTTCTTAAGGATTTTAATATTATCTTTAAGCTTATTAATCTCATGAATTAAATCATTAATGGTAATAGGATTATTTTTAATATTCCTAATTCTAAGAAGATTATTTAATTCTCCCATATTGTAATAATTATTATTATCAACCTTATTAGTAAGGCTAGTTTTAGTATTACTAGATGAAGAATCATGTAATTGATCAATAATTTTATCTCTTAAACTGGAATCTTTAATCTATTTAAGAGGTATAGAGGATTCAGTGGTTTTAATAATTTGTTTAAAACCTAGTTTTTCAAAAGCTCCTAATTTATAAACTTTTTTAGGTTCAATTTTAGGTATAGTCCCTGCAAGATGACAAAGTTTAGATGCAAAACTAAATGAAAAAAATAAAAATTGTAGTGAAAGATTCATGAATATATATATATATATTGATTTCTTAGAATCAATACTGTCTTGACAGAGTTTATGAAGTAGTAGTCTAGTAAATAACGAATTAAATAGCAAATGATAGCACACAAGAACGCCATTAGGAGAAAGAGCTAATAAACCAATTTTTGGCTCGTCAGACACAAAGCTTATTGCATACATCCCAAGAGATTTAAATGGTTTCAACTAGAACTTTTTTTTTTAATGAAAAGCGGAGATGCATATGGAAAGAACTATCGTTATCTGGTTTGTTGGATACACAAGAAAATTCAATGTGTAATGCAATAACATTAGAAACCCTAATCAGAATCACTCTGAATCCTTATTCTGCAATCTGAAATCAAGATTCTTAAACCTTATTCTGCACAAATCAAGATACTTGAAAAACATATTTAAGTTACATTTCATCATAATATTAAACTGACCTTGAAGAACTTTTCAGTAGAATGGTGATCATGAAGCAAATGGATTTGATCTCCCTATTTCCCCAAAAGACAATCCACTTCCAAATTCCTAACCTCAAATTACGAAGATCTCCTCTAGTCATCCTTTCACTTTTTCAGAGACAGATTGAATGAACCCCCAACTTTTCACATGTTTTGAAGTTTCACAAAATAGTCCCAACGCGAGAGCAATGAATCAGGATTGAAATCCATGAAACAAAAATACTATAATTCATAAACAACGACAAATGTATACATGAATCCATGGAAACTATATATAATTCAGATTGTAAATATTGCAAAATTAGAACAAAGCAAATGGAGCAAAACTTTCTCCTTTTTAATTATCTCAAGTTATTGTTACCGGACTGTCGCTTTATGCAGGTACCTTTTGCTCTTTCATAAATTTGAGCAAGGATCTCAGAAGCTCGTATCAAGGAATCAGCACTACAAAATCCACCAAACAAGAGACAAAAAGATTTCAAGAATAATGTATCAAATTATGGACTTGCAACCATAAGATTTTCAGAATTTTTCACCACAAATTGAGCCAGGTAAACAGAACGACAAAATATTTTGGTGAACATTTTAACAACACAAACTGTAATTCCATCATAAATCAAATAAGCAATTGCGCAATGTGCGGAAAATAATAAGCAACGTGCAAGGTTTTCTAAAAGAGAAATGCACCCCCACCGTAAACAAAACCAAATAAAATTTAACATTGAAGGCATACATGCGGGTAACAGGAATGGACAGGCAAGGTTCTTACAACCACAAAGCAAAAACCAACTAAACATCTAAATCTGCACCACTGCAATTGGTCACAAAATTTCAAAATAAAATAAATGAGATCTTAGTGCACTTGGAAATCACAATGATGTATGCTTCATATACACTTATCTAATCAAGTATCTCTATATTGATTAGTCCCAAATAATCCAAATCAATAATCTCATCCTCAAATCATAATAATCTCATTACATGTTCTCGATATCAATCAGTTGTAGAGTGTCAAGCAAACTAAACAATAAAGTGCATACATATGGTACTGAAATTGGAAAATCAAATGAAGACACCTAAAAATTAAAGAGGACAAAAATGGTGGAAGCACAAACTAAATCTGTGTTCAAAATCAAAATAATAGGGCAAAATTAAAAAAAAATAAAAACCAAGTCTCACAGTCTTCCCCTCCCTGAAGCCGTCGCGTACACCATTCGTCGCACGGGCAAAATCAAAATCAAAATCAAAACAATAGGGCAAAATTAAAATCAAAATCAAAATAAGTCTCACCGTCTTCCCCTCCCTGAAGCCGTCGCGTGCCCCATCTGAAGCCGTCGATCAGGCGTCTTTCCCTCCCTAAAGCGTGCGTATGATTTGAGTGGAAACCCTTATTTGTAATATTTTTTTGTTGCATGAATAGTAAAAACACTATTCACTTTTTACTATTTACCTTTATTTTATTTTTGAGTTAGAAGTCCGGGGTTAATGTCCTGCTCTTTCTCTTCTATATATAGTTTTTTTTTTTATTCTGAGAGACACGCTTGAGTTTAGACTCGCCCTTTCTTTCTCTCTTTATCACTCTCTAGTGTGTAAACCTTATAATCCTTTTTATTTTCGTGAATATACTTGTATGTTGGTGGCTTATTAAGGTATATTGTTTATTTAAATTTTGTATTAAAATTTTTTATTTCTTATGATCGTCGTCTCAATGGTCAGCTAAGATACTTGTATTAAATCATGACCTGACTTAACAATACTCTACTATCATGTGCATTTGTGAAATTAAGATTTGCTTTTACTTGATATGTCAGAAGGTAGTGATTGGTTTAACCAATAGGTATGAGATTTCCAGTGATATTTATGAGTTAACTATGTGGGCTAGCCTTTTTTGCCGTAATGCCGATGAATAGGCGCAAGCGATTGTGGGCGTAAATGCTTTTTTCAGGTTAACTCATAAACTATGGAATTTTTCAGTAAATGTCCTATCTGTGTTAGTAAAAGCTCCAACAAGATACTACTGATATATCGAGTACGATCCGATAATATGGTGTGTGTGTATATATATATATATATATAATTATTACTATCTAAGAAAGAAATTATTTTCGTTGGAAATTTTGTAGGCATGCTGGAATTTTTTTAGGCAATTCTCTATTCTCTTGTAGTGCAAGTTTGACCGAACTTTGATTGTACCCCTGCAGAAAAAAAGGGAAATTATGAAAAATATTACTAGTTCATATAAAGAAAAACATTAGTTCATACTAGTATAAATAAAAGTGTATTAATTTGTATATTAAATAATATTACCATTTCTCAAAATACAAATTAATATTTTTCACCGCATGAACTTATATATTTTAATATTATATAAACTAGAATATTTTCCCGCTCATTTTTTTTATACTGGCATGCACTATTTACTTTTAGACAAACACTTATATAAAATGATTCACATATCAAGGATCCGTAAAATATAGCCCAAACAGAGGAGAAGTGGAAGAAAACAGAAGTAGAAGCAGAAGAAAACAAAGGTAGAAACGATAAAAATAGAGGAAACGATTGTTTTAATACAATATCATATTTTTATGCTTACAACAACATCTTTGTGTTCATATGGTAACACAATTATCAATATTTTATATAATACCTCCGTCCCATGATAAACTTTACATTTGGGATTGACACAAGTTTTAAGAACAATACTTTTACACAAGAAGCACTTTTTTTTTTAAAGCTAAAAAACAAGTGCTTCCAACTATTCAATTAGAGCTCCAAATAGGCACTAAATGCATTTTTGGTTGGTGGGATGTGTAAGAAAAGTTAAAAGGTAGAGAAAGAATGAGAAAGTGTACTGATTTAGTGACAATTAATCGAATTTTGAGTATTTATATGGGTAGTTAATATGAAAAGTGGGGCCACAACTTGCAAAAAAAAAAAAGTTTAAGTGGGACACCCAAAATGACAAAATGTAAAGTTTATCGTGGGACGGAGGGCGTATGTGTTGCTAAAAATTATAAATATGTATTGGTTTTCCTTACGATAACACAAATTTGCCCTTATAGTAACACATATCTGAGAACGAATTATTCAGCTTTGCTTTTGCGCATTTTTTTAAAGAAAAATATTTGTTAAAGATTCCCGAGTTTTTAACCCCTTCCATACATATTTTAATATTTCATGTGAAATATTTCATTGTAGTTAACCCTCTTTCTTTCAATAAATCGGTCAAAGTTTGATGAGTGCATCGTACACCAAGCACACACAAATGATAACAAAAACTAGTTCCTTCTTATTTTCGTTATAATTTATGATTGCATTTTTCGTCGGCCAGATTTGAGTAATGAATTCTGACTCCAAAATATCAAATTCATTTTTGAAATTATACTAATAGATTGGCAAGGTATTGCTTCACCAGATGCACAGGACAATTCAAGTGCATTTTTAAACATGCAACTGATTTCATTAATACATGCAATTTATTTATATTGAATCATGCAACTTATTTTTACTGATACAATTTATATATTTTAATATAAATAAATTACATGTTTAAACGCAATTCAGTTACGTGGTTCATCTAATGCACATAAGACCTACTCCAATAAATTTGCACACGTATATTTTAATTAAGTCCTTTCGAGTGAAGTACGAATGCATTCACCCTCATTTTAATCTACTCTTTGAATGATTAACTAAGATTTGAAAACAGTTCAACTTAAGCGAAATTTATTTTGTTTTAAAATCTCAATTAATACAATTAATAAGTTCATTATAATAAATTCAAGCTCTTTATTTTTATTTATAAAAAAAAAAGATGAAATCCATTAACAGAGTACAAGGGGTACTCAAATCCCAAAAAATACAACCAGTAATAATCAAACTAACACCAACAAAACTACAATTTAGAAGGTAAGCAATCTAAAGGATGGTGTTCCAAATAAACAAACGGAGCGGAGAAAAATAACAGATAATGAAACCTAATCCAGTTCCACAAGCTGAACTTGATCCCTTCTATGAATTTATCCTAAGTATAGATAGTGTCTTTGAATATGACTTCATTTATGGACTTCCAAAGGTTCCAAACAGTGTCCTGCCAAATTAGACTCATAATCTTCTTCCTTAAAGCTGAACGCTTAGATTCCACAAATTTCAAGAAGTACTCTTTCAGTGATGTCGAGTACAAGGCTGATTTGCCCAGCCATAATGAAACAACCTCCCATACTAATAAAGCCATTGGACAAGTACCAAAAAGGTGAACTGAAGTTTCCATTGGGTTCGAACAGGCTGGACAAGAAGCTGACCCAAGTGCATTGACCATGCCTCGCTTCAACATGTTCTCTTTAGAAGGTATTCTATCACGGATAACTTTCCACGAGAACGCCGACACATTTGACAGTATAACTTTCCACCATAACTTCAACTAAGGGAACTCCTCTTAACCCTCATCAAACTCCGCCAAAGTAATGGTATGATTCAAGTCCTTCATTTTGAAAGCTCCATCGAGGAACCCTTCCATCTCCACGAATCCGGTACATCCGGAATTAATTTAAACTTTCACACACTTGACCATAAAATCCAAGAAATCCAGAAATTCATCAACATTTAGAAATCTTTCCCATTTGAATAACCAACAATCCCCAACGTTCGAAACAAAATAATATCGGGAAACTGTCTTTTAATCTAACTTTACTTTCTAACCACGGATCCCACCAAAAACAGATCAAACCCCCATTCCCCAAGGGCACCGAAATACTGTCCCGAAATAGACACCCCACACGAATCCACCATAGAGATTATAAATCTCTCCACCATAACAACCACTCTTTTGCCTCAACCTCTCTAGATGACTCAAGCATAAACGATTACCTAGACTTAATTATACTAACCCAGAAAGACTTTTTCCCTGATAACCATCTCCACAACCACTTACACAAAAGCAGCAAACTAAAGTTTTTTATATCTCTCACCTCAACCCTCCAAATGACATACTCAAACAGACCGATCACTACTTGACTCATGCAATCTTACGACTTGACTCTCCCCCAACAAAAAAAAAAAAAAAAAATCGTCAGATGCACTCAGGGGCTTTGAAAAATGAGAGATAGTATACTGGTAATGCCGAAAGAATCGATTTCAACAGTGTGATCCGACCTCCAAATGATAGATCTCTTCTTTCCCACCCAAACAGTTTCCTGTGAACTCGATCCAAAAGAGGTTTCCATACTTCTTTTTTCCTGAAATTTGCCCCAATAGGGAGCCACAAATATGTAAATGGTAGCTCCCCAACATTACACCTAATTAATCTTGCAAAAACCTCCAAGTGAGGTTCAATCATATTAGTCTAGTGGAGATAACTTTTTGGAAATTAACCTTCAAACCCAAAGCAATTTCAAACAATCTAAGAATAACCTACATAGCTTTAGCATTTTTTACTGAAGATTTGCCTAGCAAAACTATATCATCCACGAACTGCAAGTGACTCACAAGTACCTTATCATTTCCTATCTGAAATCCGTCAAATGCCCGGATTGCTTCTTCTTTTTTCATCAAGCAACTAAGACCCTCGGCTGCAATATGGAATAAGAAGGGCAAAAGTGGATCACCCTGCCTCATACCTTTTTGAAGGTTAAATTCATCAGTCGGGCTTCCATTGACCAAAATTGACATTGATGTCGAGGATAGAAATCCTCCGATCTATTTTCTCCATATCTAGTGAAAATTCATACCTCTCATCATGTCGTCCAGGTAATCCCACAAAAACTAGTCATATGCTTTCTTAAAGTCCACTTTGAAAATCAACCCTTTCTGCTCCTCTCTTCTCATGAAATCAAAAGATTCGTTGAGGACCAATATGTTGTCCAAGATCTGTTTATCGCCCACAAACGTATTTTGGTTTTCAGAAATTAACAATCCAACAACTTTTGCTAATCTGTTTCCCAACAACTTTGCAAGAATACATACTTCCGATTAACGAAATTGGTCTGAAGTCTTTGATGCCGCTAGACTCTTGTTTCTTTGGTATTCGAGTTATGAAGCTCGGATTGCCACCTTTTACAATTCTCCCATGTTGATGGAACTCTTCCAAGAATTTTAAAATGTCCTTCTTCAAGATTGACCACATTTTCCGAATAAACTTGAAGGTGAGACCATCCGGACCCGAACTTTTGTTACCCCAATTCCACACTACCAACTTGACTTCGTCCTCCATGAAGGGACTAATGAGAAAGGAATTCACTTCCTCGTCCAATTTCTTGTTCACCAGATATCTAATCGATAGTAACTTTGTTTGAGGATTTGCAAAGTGATCTTTGAAAAACTCAAAAATAAATTTCTTCACCCTACCCACATCCTTCACCCACCTATCCTCGAATATGAGACCATCAATTCTATTTGTTCTCTTTCTACTATTGATACATATATGGAAAAAGGTTGTATTATCGTCCCCTTCCCTAATCCATTCAATTTGAGCTTTATGAAAATTGTAGATGTTCTTAACTTTTTCATTTGCCAAATGTTGGACTTTGTCTCTTTCAGTCGAAGACATTTAGATTTAGACAAATCTCTTTCCTCTTGTAGTTTGTCCAGTTCATTGAACTGTGAACTTAACTCACCAATCAAATTATCAATTCCCCCAAACTTCTCAGCACTGTACATTTTGATGATATTTTTTTAGCAACTTCAGCTTTTCTTTGAAAATGAAACCACCCCATCCAGACACCATATAACCATTCCACTTTTCTACTACAAAATCCTTAAAACCAGGGTGATTCAACCAAGCATTATAGAAACAGAATGATTTTGGCCCCCAATTTTTCATACAATAATATAAGAAGATCGGAAAATGATCAGAGCTACCTTTTGGAAGACCTCATAGAGAGCAGGAACCTCATTCCGAAATCCATTCGTCTGAAACCAGTGCTGAGATCAATCCTACTGCAGCAACGACCATCGAGTCTAGACCACGTAAACTTTCAACCAATTAAGGGAACATCCACAAGGTCTACTTCAATGATAGAAATCTTTGAATTTTCTGGAATTGGAACTCAATTGATTCACACTTTTTCCCTATAATAGATTTGAGTTCCATCGTAATTCCAATTGGCGAATATCTGATAATTGACTCAGGCCCATTGAGACATGGTGGTTTAGTTATAGGGCTTTCAAGTGATGTTGGGCTTAACTCCGTACCACGTTGTAAAATTTTAATTGGACTTGATTTCACCATGTTCCCCCTCAGGATCGTCGGATAGTTCACCCTCTGGTTCTATGAGAAATCTATTGACCATTTGTTGTTTCTCATACTCTCTCGGGAGGGGCCAATTTGGAACATTAGGAAATTCTTCCGAGATCATTAGCGAAAAGTGTCAACTTTGGTATGAGCATGATATATTCCGGCGGATAAGACTAAACTGATTTGTTCTTAATTTGACCCTAGCGGCTAGCAGTGTCAAGTTTCTATCTAAACTTTGTGCAAGGATCAATTTTGACTATTATTCCATCTTCCTCTACTAACCATTGAATGAATGATTCATTCCAAAAGTTCAAGGGCACACCTGTGATTTGGACCCACATATTTCTTTCTGGTATGCCGTCCCATGGATATTTTTTACGAACCAATCTCGCAGCTACCCTTCTTCTTCCGCAATAAACTATAACATATCGGATTCTTCCTTCTCGGCGATGATCCAGAAGCCACCGTTCAGAGGGTTAAGAATAATGTTCTCGTAGCCCAAATTTCTAATTTCATGCACTATTTTTTGTTAATCCTCAAAACTCCTCGCTTTTCCCACTATGGCTCCCACTAGCCAATCAAATTCCTTTTTTTTTCCTGGGTCATAGCTTCTCAGAGAATTTTCAATAGTCACCTGTGTAAGGCCCTCCATGTCTCTTACCATTTCTACAGGTTTGAATTGCAGCTTTTTCGCCTCAACGATTGGCTTGCTGTAACTTTTGTCCACCCTGATAGCATCCGCAACGCTATTGTTTTCCTTGATCAGTGCTTGATTGAAGATCTTTCCTTATGTTATATGCTGTCAACCAGCTTAATAATTTGTTCCTTATATTTCGATATATTTGACTCTTAGTTTGAAACTACCAATCCATACATTGTAAAGATTTCTCTACATGGCTCCGACTGAATCACAATCATAAAATCGCGCGAAAGCGTATTTTCAACCTACCATGTTCCTCTTTTCTCATATGATAACGTCCTTCACCTTCCCGAATTTCGAGAACACCTCCATCAAATCTTTAGACTTCCAGTTTTCTAGAAAAATTGTTATATAAAAACTACATTCCCATTTCGATTCGATTCGCCACATCTCGTGATCCCCTCTCTGGTCTGGGGACCCTGATATTTTTTATGAAACCACTATTCGGATGGATCATACTATCAATACAATTCACTCTACCATTTCTACTATCTCTCAAGGGTTTTGGGAATTTCCTCACAGTTGTTTGGGGTTTAGGCTAGGGTCCCGGTAATGGGGGTAGTGTATTCTTTCGCTCACTATTCTCTCATGTCTACAGTTGCCGCAAATTCAAGCTCTTGATTTATTATTACTTTCTCCTACTCAAAATGTTTGTAATTAAAGAATGTTTCACAGGAATTAAAAAACTAAATATATAGCTATAAATATATGTATAAAGTGGTACTTTACGTTTTTATTTATCCTTATTGTCATTTGTATAATGCAAACTATCACAAACAATGAGTAGAGGGGAAAGTTGGAATAAAATATTTAATGTTCATAGATTAGTGTAAAATGACAAACTTTTTAAATAAAAAAAAATTCTCTAAAAAGATAAAAAAAATTGAATTAGAGGGAGTACCATGATTTTTATGTTGTTGGAGTGAATATTTTTCGTGAAATTGGAATCCTTATTAAATGCAGATATCGAAAGGCATATCGTTATCATTTAGTAATTTCTAAAATTCGAAAGTGCAATTTTTGAAAATAGAGCAGATCTTCTATGCACTAGGTGCACCATGCCACTCAAGTGCATTTTGAAACGTGCAATTTTATTTTTCTAAAATGTTCAATTTATTTACACTGAAACATTCAACATGTTCATTGCAAAACAAGTGGTACGTTTCGGTGCAACAAGTTGAACGTTTCAGGAAAACAAGTTGTACGGTTTAAAAATGCACTTAAGTTGCACGGTACACCTGATGCATAAAAGACTTTTCCTCGAAAAAATACGCATAATTTAAAATACACTATTCTCTCCTCCCACTATAACTTTCTCACTTTCCTTTTCTATTTGTCCCACAATAAGTTTTTCTTTCCATAAATAGAAAAATTAACACTCCGTTAGCCATTATTTTTATCCTAACTTTTCACACAATATTATAAAAATTGTCACTCATTATTCAACAAACATTTTTCCTCCCTCCCAATTAGAGATGTTAAATGGGTGGTCTAACCCATTAGGGTCAACTCTATAGAGTCGCGGCCTAAACGGTCCAGGGTCTTAATTATCGGTTCATGATAAAGGACCGCTAATTGTTGAAACCTAACCTTAACCCTATTGGTTCGCGGGATAAACGGGTCACTAACAGGCTACGAAATAGAATTTTTTTTAAATAAATTAAGTTAAAATTTAAATTCAAATTCAAAATATCTATAATATAACATGTGTTGGGATTATACTGGAACGTATGCTTTTACTTTGTATAATCAAAACTGAATTTCGGACTTATTTACTGAAATAAATTGTTTATCACTGATGCTTTAAATATCAACGAATGTTACATATATTTACTGCATAACTGTTCAATAAATAGTACGTGTTACATTGTAGTTAATTTAGTGATACCAGATCACAGAAGATTAAATTAACAGTCCCTTGTAATTAAAAGTACACCATTCACGACCTAGACGGAAATGAACAACCCATCGTGAAAGGTTGAAGTGTAAGGCTCAAATTGACTTGTCTTGACCAAGAAATTACACTAGTGCATGACTGATGCACTGAATAGGACCTACAGGAGGACAAATTCTTCAGAACTGAACAAGGAAGAATTAGACCTCAGTGGTTCGTTATTTCTTAATCTTCGTTCCTTAAATAGGATCACGTGTGGTTGGTAACTATTGCTTTGACTTATCATGGGTAGAGAATCAACGAGATTCAATACTTTTTATCTTGGGCAATATTATTGGTCACATGTGATTTCTAAGATTTAATACGGAGAATCGTGTGCAAGTACGCTTGTTCGATTTGCCCCCTTGGGAGGTTCATAAGCTTTATCATACCAAATCTTGCAAGTGGAACTAGTTTCCGGTATGGATAATAATGTTGAACCGTTCCTTAACCAAGGACAAAATATATTAATTAATGGAAAGCTATTTTTGGCTTGAATTAATTAATTGGCTAGAATAATCTTAAACATGGGAAATAATAGCAAGGAGCCATATTATTTGTAATATGGGTTATGATGGATAGTGCAATATTAATTATGTAGTGGGATTAATTAATATTTATGGGCTTGAATAATATTGTGGTTCAATATTGATAATTCAAGATCCATTGGAAGGTCCAATCTTAATTCTCCTAAAGGCCCCCTAAGTAGCCTACCATAAAAGTCCAATAACTGAAAAAGGTGTTTAAAAATAAAATAAATCTTGTTGCATATTTTTCCCATTTTTTCAAAAATTATGGATTAAAAGGGGAGAAAGATTTTCTTTGAATTTTGTTATGGAATGAAGATATGTATTCTTGGAATACAAGATTATCTCATTAAATTCAAGAAATCTTCCACTTAGTCATCCATATAGTATATTTCAAAATTTTTGATAATTAAGGAAAAGAAAGATTTTCTTGATTTTCTTGAAAAGATATTATGGAAGATATGTATTTCTTGAAATACAAGAATATCTCATAAATTCAAGAAGATCCAAATCTTGGATTCTTGCCCTAAATATTCGAAAATATTGGCCATAACTTGATAAGGTGGAATTTTGTGGAATATTATAATTATGGGAAAAAGAATATAGGAGATATATTCAAGATTTCTTGGAGATCAAGAAAAGATTTTCCCACATTGTTTTTTCCCTAAAATTTCGACCACCACATTTTCTCTATAAATAGGGGATGATTCTTTCATTCCCAAGTACAATTCCATGTGCTGGAAAAATTAGTAAATCCACAAAGGTGGTGCAACAAAATTTATTTTCCTTTTGTTAATTGTTCGCAAGCGTCCTACCACCGGATAGTCGAGCAAGGATTAAGGGAATACTTGGGAAGTTCTTTTGGTGTGTCTAATCAACAAGGCCATTGCCGTCCCAAGAGGTATGTTCACGTAAACTCGTAGAATTTCCGCATGCGTAGGATTTATGTGAATTGATTATATGCATGATTCGTTGTTGAACTATTATTTGAATTAATATAGGATTAATTCATGCTAGTAATAATTATAAGAATTAAATTTGTATTTAAATATTCATCCCGAATAGATCTGTGCAACTTATTCCCCAACAAGCGGTATCGAGCCCACGGTTTGAACTCTGAATTTTAAATTGTAATTTAATTCGTTGTCATTAAATTTGAAATTGGATAGTAGAATTGCTAGATCTTTTTTGCAGATATCCAATTGTCATGGAATTTAATGTGTTTATTTATGCATGCATATAAATTGTGGTTTTTTAATTGATTAGTGAATTGCTTTTGCCTCGTGAGAAAATCCATAACAGTAGATTAGGATTTGTTTTGATTTGATCAATGTAATAGATTAGTCAGATCTAGGTTTATTTATTTTTTTTGTAAATAAATTACCGGATCGGAAACGGATAAGGGAGACGAAGAATTAAAGGATAAAATCCAGAATCGGCGAGGCGGGCGTAGGCCACACTTAAACATTCTAAAGGGAGGCATCGCCACGCTGATGCTTGACGCTTAATGCCCATCAAAGACGGGCGGGCCAGGCCGAAGGCCGAAACAGCCGCCGCAGGTTAGCGAACCATGCGGCGCTGGCGGATTTATGCGGACGCGGGCGCCGCTAACGGATGGAAGGACGACGCTGCGCTGGGGACATGGAGGCCACGCATATGTTCCGCCGCCGTGAGGGCGAGGTTAGGTGAAGATGAGCATACGGTGATGCGCTGTAAGTGGGGAATGAGTTACCTGATCTATTGGGGGTGAATATTTAAATACATATTTAATTCTTTAATTATTACTAGCATGAATTAATCCTATATTAATTCAAATAATAATTGCAACAACATATCATGCATATAAAAAGCCACGTAAAACCTACGCATGCGGAATCTATTGGTTTACGTGAACGTACCTCTCGGGATTGCAGTGACTTCGGTCGGACGGACTAACCAAAAGGACTTCCCAAGTATTCCCTTAGCTTTGCTCAACTATCCGGTGGAAGGACACTTGTCGAACAATTAACAAAAGGAAAAAATAAACTTTGTTGCACCACTTTTGTGGATTTGCTAATATTTCCAGCACATGGAATTGTACTTGGGAATGAACTAATCATCCCCTATTTATAGGAGGGAGATGGTCGAATTTTTCAGTAGAAAATCAATGTGGGAAAAGACTTTTCTTGATCACCAAGAAATCTTGAATATATCTCCTATATTCTTTTTTCCCATAATTAAAATATTCCACAAAAATCCCACTTCCTCTAATATATGGATTTTCGAAAATTTAGTGTGTACAAGAATCCAAGATTTGGATCTTCTTGAATTTATGAGATATTCTTGTATTTCAAGAATACATATCTTCCATAATATATTTTCAAGAAAATCAAGAAAATCTTTCATGCCCACTATATTTTCATCTTTTTCGAAAAATACATATGGATAAACCATGTGGGAGATTTCTTGAATTTAATGAGATAATCTTGTATTTCAATAATACATATCTTCATTCCATAACAAAATTCAAAGAAAATCTTTCTCCCAACTTCATCCATAATTTTCGAAATTTTCAAGGAAAATTTAGCAACAATATTTATTTTATTTTAATCACCTTTTTCAGTTATTGGACTATTTGTTGGGCTACTCAGGGGGCCTTTAGGAGAATTAAGATTGGATCTTCTAATGGATCTTGAATATCTAATATTGAGCCACAATATAATTCAAGCCCATAAATATTAATTAATCCCACTACATAATTAATATCAGACTATCCATCTTAACCCATATTACGATCAATATGGCTCCAGGTCATTATTTCCCGATTTAAGATTATCTAGCCCATTAATTAATTCAAGCCACTTTGAAATAGCTTTCCGTTAGTTAATATCTTTTTGTCCTTGGTGGTCGAGGAGCGGTTCAACATTATTATCCATACCTAGGAAACTAATTCCACTTGCAAGATTTGGTATGATAAAACTTATGAACCTCCCAAGGGCAAATCAAGCAAGCGTTGGCACACGATTCTTCAGATTAAATCTTAGCAATCACATGTGACCAATAATATTGTCCAAGATAAAAAGTATTGAATCTCTCCGATTCGCTACCCATGATAAGTCAAAGCAATAGTTACCAATCCCACGTGATCCTATTTAAGAGCGAAGATTAAGAAACAACGAACCACTAAGGTCTAATTCTTCCTTGTTCAGTTCTGAAGAATTTATCCTTCTGTAGGTCCTATTCAGCGCATCAATCATGCACTAGTGTAATCTCTTGGTCAATTTGAGCCTTACACCTCAACCTTTCGCGATGGGTTGTTCATTTCCATCTAGGTCGTGAATGGCGTACTTTTTAGTTACAAGGGGGATTAATTTAATCTTTTGTGATCCGGTATCACTAAATTAACTCTGATGTAACACGATGTAATTATTGAACAGTTATCAAATAAATATATATAACATTCAATCATATATAAAGCATCGTTGATAAACAATTTATTTTGATAAATAAGTTCGAAAATTAGGCCGATTATACAAAGTAAAAAACATACTTTTCAGTATAATCCCAACAATCTCCCACTTATACTCAAAGTCTGCTTTTAAGTATACTACAACATGTCTCGCGTAGTCCGTGACATCTAATGTCACCTACACGAACCTAATAATTTCTCCCACTTATACTCAAAGCAGATTGGCAACGGTCTTGACACCCATTCCACTCACATGTCTCTCGAATGTATTCAGAGGCAGACGCTTTGTGAATGGATCTGCTAGGCTGTCCTCAGACGCTATCTTTGCCACATCTATATCTCCTCTCTTAACGATTTCTCGTATAAGATGTCTTTCCTTTAATGTGTTTGTTTGACTCGTGGACTCTTGGTTCTCTTGAATTTGCAACTGCCCCTAGCAGATATTGCTAGTCAAATTCAGAACACCATCCAAGTCCACTAAGAAGATCTAGAGCCCCATCGGTTCTTTCACTGCTTCACAAGCAGCTACTTACCCGACTTCCATGGTTGAGTCAGTGATGTATTTCTGCTTCACACTCGTCCATTTGATGGCTACACTTCCCAAATGGAAACACACTAACTGAGGCAGATAATTACTGGAATCTAAGTCTATTGGAAATTCGAGTCCGTGTAGCCGATGGGGATTGGAGTATCTGACTGATAAATCAACATTCTATCCCAAGTTCTTTTCAGACACTTCATAATGTTTTTAAAGCGTCAGATCAATGCGCTTTCCCTAGGTTACTTTTGATATCTTGCTACCATGCCTAAAAAGCGGATATCGGTCTTTATACAACAACATTGCATACATAAGGTTTCCGACAGCCGAAGCACAAGGAATGCCTTTTATGTCATCTGTCTCCTTTTGCGTCTTAGGGGACATTTTCTTGGATAGATGGATTCCAAATCTGAAAGGTACGAATCCTTTCTTGGAATCTTGCATGCTGAATCATTTCAAGACAGTGTCTATGTATGAAACTTGCGATAACCAGATCATCCTTTTCTTGCGATCTCGAGTGATCTTGATCCCAAGGATGTGTCCGGCTTTCCCTAAGTCTTTCATATCAAACTGTTTTGAAACCAAGCCCTTACGTCTGATAACAACTTCACATCGTTCCCGATGATCGAATGTAAATCACGATAGTACTAAGAATACCAATGCGATTCAAACACGCTTTTTATACACACAACTTTCAAACTTGTTTTGATCAAACCCATAAGACTTTATAACATGATCAAAACATTGGTTCCAAGCTCTGGATTCATGTTTGAGTCCGTAAATGGACTTCTTGAGCTTAAAAACAAGATGTTCTTGGCCCGTTTCAATGAAACCTTTGGGTTGTTGCATATAGATCTCTTCATCAAGACTTAGTTAAGGAAAGCCGTCTTGACATCCATTTGCCGATTTCAAAGTCGAAATGCGCAGTGAATCGATAAGAGAATACGGATGGACTTAAGCATGGCTAAGGGTTAAAAAAGTTTTCTCATAATCGATCCCTTTTTCCGAGTATAACCTTTCGCCACTAGTCTTCTTTTTAAAGGTTTCAACCTTCCCTGATTAGGTCCTCTTTTCCTCTTATATACCCACTTGCATCTAATGAATTTGACCCCCCATTAAGTGGTTCGACTAGCTCCCACATTCTATTATGAAACATAAAACCCACTTTGGCTTTCATTGCTATTTGCCAAGAATCAGATCCTTTGTGTTGGAGTGCCTCGTTATATGTCCATGGGTTCGATTCGGGAATCAAGTCCGAGGACTCTCCTATTCTCATGAATCTCTCGGTCGTCTAACAACCCCTCCCACTATGGCGAGGCTCGGCCAGAAAAACGTATCGTTTGGTATATCATCTAGTACAATTAGTACTTCGAGGTTTGCCTTCTAAGCTCATTTAAGGTAATCTCACTACGGGTTTTTCTTTGGTTCATATAGTCTTCTTCTAAAAATCTAAAGTGGGTCCGATGACCACCTTTTGATCTTGGGACTATAACATATACACCTTTTGTTCCTCGGGGTATCCTACAAAAGCGACCTTAATTACGATCGAGGATCCAATTTTATCGGCTTCCTTGTCCAACACGTGGGCGGACACCCCCAAATTCTTATGTGTCTCATACTAGGCTTGGCTTTGGGTCAACAATTTCTTTAGGAGTTTTGGGAACCGATTTGGATAGCACCAAGTTCAGAATGTAAGTCGCTGTTTCCAAGGCATGACCCCAGAACGACTCGGGAAGATCCGCATAACTCATCATTGATCTAACCATTTCCAAAAGAATTATGTTTCTTCGCTCTGCTACCCCGTTTTGTTGAGGGGTTCCGGGTGCAATGAGCTGGGATACAATCCCTTCATCAGATAAGTAGTTCAAAAACTCATCGCTGAGGTATTCGCTTCCACGATCAGATCGTAGAGACTTGATACGTTTTTCCCTATGATTCTCTGTTTGAGCCTTAAATTCTTAGGATTTTCAAAGGTCTCATATTCATGCTTTATAAGGAAAATGTACCTTGAGTAATCATCAATAAAATTACTCATAACCTCCTCTTGCTTTGGTTGACATTTGACTACATACATCTATGTGAACGATCTCTAACACTTCTTTAGCCCCATTCCCCTTGGCTCCAAATGCCATCTTGGTCATATTACCCTCCAAACATGATTCGCAGGTTGGAATTTGTTCAACTTGGAGACGCTCCAGTGAACCATCTTTCACCAACCTTTGGATCCTCTTTGGATTTATATGACCTAATCTTAGATGCCAAAGAAGTGTCTCGTTTACGTCTGATGAACGTTTTCTTTTCTCGGAAATAGTTGATGTGTTATAGAATACATTTCGTGAGTGGTGTGCACAGTTAATTTTCATAGAGATCATCCAACAACGTTCCATGATAGATAAATTTATCAACAAGAAAAATGGTAACAACTTTATTAAAAAGTAACCGAATATCCATCATAAAAGTTTGGAAACTGAAAACGATTTCTTTCTAAAAATTCGGAACGTAAAGAATATCTCAAAATTAAAACACTGTCTTCAAAAAGACAGTGCACTCTCTCCATCGCTTCACCGCCACTCTCGAGAGCATCGCCCAGTGTGATGAGGACCTCACTCCCACTAATTTGTCGAGTCCGCTTGAACCCCTGTAATGTGACCCACAAAAATGGGAGGCATACGCCGCTAAACAAGTTTCAACAACTAGTGCGTGAGAATTACCTTTCTTTCCATCCCTTTTGGGTCCGAACAGCCGACCTCCAATGTCTTTTCTCGCAGCTTTGAAGCACTTCCCTTAGCCTGGCTTGTTCACTCCACCACCTTTCTTCACCTTTATCTTTGCCATTGGCAACACTTCGAGTTCACTTGCTTGTGGCTTTTGTTCATTTTCTTGTTCTTACCACCCCTTGGTCTGAAGAAGAAGAAGGTCCGCTTTACCCACCAAGGCTTGGCTTTTTCGCCTGATATCGCCTCTCGCCGAGACTAAAGCTTGCAACAGATCAGGCATCGAGAACTTCGATTATTCATCCGGTAGTTCAACCTGAAATGTTCAAAGCTTTTCGGCAGAGAATGGAGCAACGAAATCGATTTGGGTCTCGATATCGTATTCAGCGCCAAGTACCTCAAGTTTATTAAGGTGAGCCATCATCTGGAGAA
Organism: Stenogyne calaminthoides; assembly: GCA_037126765.1. NCBI lineage: Eukaryota > Viridiplantae > Streptophyta > Magnoliopsida > Lamiales > Lamiaceae > Stenogyne > Stenogyne calaminthoides. The sequence continues at coordinate 28,837,656 of JBBCBC010000001.1, read as the reverse complement.
CGTGTTCCTTACGGGCGTTCCTCCACCATTTTCATAGAGAGCAAGTCCCTCATGGTGATCTGACGAGCCACACGGTTCTGATGTTGAAACATCGCTTTAAGACTAGTCATGATTCCCGCAGCGGTCTCAACGTTCTGGTGTTGGTGTTGCAACACATCTGACATAGAAGCCAAGATGGTACACTTTGCCATTTCGTTAGACCGCTCCCAGTCAGCATACTCTTTCTTAACCGTTTTAGTGGACTCATCTGATGGTTTATTCGGTTTAGGTGTGGTCAGAACCCAGTTATGGCTTTGTGCAGTGAGGACAATAGTGAGTTTTCGATTCCAATCAACAAAATTTTCTCCAGTGAGCAAATTGTCTTTCAGTATATTGAATAGTGGATTAAAAGGTTGCGACATGATGAACTGAAATAAATAATAATATGCATAAGCACAAATATGTCACAAGGTTTGATCACATGCATCATATTAAAATCTCAAAAAAAAAATATGAACATGCATCAGCCAACATCTCAAAACAGTTTAAATAAGCCACGTGGGGTGGGTCATTATTTAAACACATTCAAGCAGGTTACAAACAAGAACAGTTACAAACCTTTAATATCCAGATTAATAGTTGGCTCCCACTTGACCAATATAAAATTGACAGGGACTTCGGGGAAGTATATGCATATCAATTTTATACCTAAGTAATAACCATGATTAAATATAGGATTACTATTTCGCTTTGATCGAGCCTCGTGGGGAGGGTCATTGTCGCCACTAGTAATAACCCACAATCATCCGTTTGGAATTCATTCATGTGAAACCTATCTTTTGAGTAAAAGTGGGGAATTTCTCCAAAAGAATTCACAATAAATAAATCATGGAGGTCAAAATTAATTCAATTTTATTATCCGGAATAAAATTGTCAATTAATTATTTAAACATACTTAGTAATTTTGAAGGTGAGATTTTTCCATTTGGCAACCCTCATGCAAACACATTTAAACAAATTAAATAAAGCATAAGATAGACAAATAAATCAAGCAAAAAAAAAAAAATAAACTTATTGGGCACAAATTATCCAATTGTCATGGTTTGATTTTTCTTGGCTTGATCTTGAAGAAACACGCCTCAATTTCTCCCACTCATTCGTCTCGAAAAAAATACTGCCTCTCGAACGCCATGCCAGTTAAGTAAAGGGGAGGATGCGCCCGCATCAAAGATCACTTGGCCACTTGGTATAAGACGGCTTTTCAGGTAGCTCGATGCACCGCCCGATCAGTCACGGCGCGCCGGTGCCTCGGCGGCCTCTCGAGCATCGGCGAGATCTCGGCGGCAGATCTCGGCGGCCTAGCAGCGCATCCGCGATTCCGCCCCAATCGCCTCGGCGCCCAGCAGTATCCGCTCCCCATCGGCATCCACCCGTTCTCGAGCCTGGAGCCGCACCGGATTCATGTGACCCCTTCTCCCCACGCTCGGCGCCCGCCCGCCCTGCGCCCATCCAAAGATGACCAAGCGCCCGCACGCCTGGTTTTTTGTCCTTTAATTCTTCGATCTCTTCGTTCCCGATCCGATTACAATTTATTTACAAAAAATAAATAAACCTAGATCTAGACTAGACTATTACATTGATCAAATCAAATAAATCCTAGTCTACTCGTGGATTTTCTCACGAGGCAAAACAAATCCGAACGAATCGAATTAAAAAAACCACAGTTTATATGCATGCAAAAAAAACATTAAAAACCATGACAATTGGATACCGCAAAACAGATCTAACAGGTTCTACTATTCAATTTCAAATTTAATGTCCATTTAATTAAATTACAATTTTTAAAAAATCGAGCCTAAAACCGTGGCTCTGATACCAGTTGTTGGGGAATGAGTTGCACATATCTATTCGGGGTGAATATTTAAATACAAATTTAATTCTTTAATTATTACTAGCATGAATTAATCCTATATTAATTCAAATAATAATTGCAACAACATATCATGCATATAAAAAGCCACGTAAAACCTACACACGCGAATCTACGGGTTTACGTGAATGTACCTCTCGGGACGGGTTGACTTAGGGGTCGACGGACTAACCAAAAGGACTTCCCAAGTATTCCCTTAGCCCTTGCTCAACTATCCGGTGGAAGGACACTTGTCTAACAATTAACAAAAGGAAAAAATAAACTTTGTTGCACCACTTTTTGTGGATTTGCTAATATTTCCAAAGACATGCAATTGTACTTGGGAATGAACTAATCATCCCCTATTTATAGGAGGGAGATGGTCGAATTTTTCAAAGAGAAAATCAATGGGAAAAGACTTTTCTTGATCACCAAGAAATCTTGAATATATCTCCTATATTCTTTTTCCCATAATTAAAATATTCCACAAAAATCCACTTCCTCTAATATATGGATTTTCGAAAATTTAGTGTGTGCAAGAATCCAAGATTTGGATCTTCTTGAATTTATGAGATATTCTTGTATTTCAAGAAATACATATCTTCCATAATATATTTTCAAGAAAATCAAGAAAATCTTTCTTGCCCACTATATTTTCATCTTTTTCGAAAAATACACATGGATAAACCATGTGGGAGATTTCTTTAATTTAATGAGATAATATTGTATTACAAGAATACATATCTTCATTCCATAACAAAATTCAAAGAAAATCTTTCTCCCAACTTCATCCATAATTTTCGAAAATTTCAAGGAAAATTAAGCAACAATATTTATTTTATTTTAATCACCTTTTTTTATTGGACTATTTGTTGGGCTACTCGGGGCCTTTTTAGGAGAATTAAGATTGAACCTTCTAATGGATCTTGAATATCTAATATTGAGCCACAATATAATTCAAGCCCATAAATATTAATTAATCCCACTACATAATTAATATTGCACTATTCATCTTAACCCATATTACAGTCAATATGGCTCCCGGTCATTATTTCCCGTGTTTAAGATTATCTAGCCCATTAATTAATTCAAGCCACTGAAATAGCTTTCCGTTAATTAATATCTTTTGTCCTTGGTCGAGGCGGTTCAACATTATTATACATAATTAGGAAACTAATTCCACTTGCAAGATTTGGTATGATAAAACTTATGAATCTCCAAGGGGGCAAATCAATCAAGCGTGCTTGCACTACGATTCTTCAGATTAAATCTTAGCAATCACATGTGACCAATAATATTGCCCAAGATAAAAAGTATTGAATCTCTCCGATTCGCTACCCATGATAAGTCAAAGCAATAGTTACCAATCCACGTGATCCTATTTAAGGCGAAGATTAAGAAACAACGAACCACCGAGGTCTAATTCTTCCTTGTTCGATTCAAGAATTTATCCTCATGTAGGTCCTATTCAACAAGATCGGTCATGCACTAGTGTAATCTCTTGGTCAAGACAAACAAATCGAGCCTTACACCTCAACCTTTCGCGATGGGTTGTTCATTTCCATCTAGGTCGTGAATGGCGTACTTTTTAGTTACAAGGATATTAATTTAATCTTACGTGATCCGGTATCACTAAATTACCTCTGGTGTAACACGTCCATTTAATTATTGAAACGTTATGCGGTAAATATATATAACATTCAATCATATTTAAAGCATCGGTGATAAACAATTTATTTCAAAATAAATAAGTCGAAAAATTAGGTTTTGATTATACAAAGTAAAAACCATACTTTTCAGGTATAATCCCAACAATCTCCCACTTATACTCAAAAGTCGCTTTTTAAGTATACTACAACATGTCTCGCGAGTCCGTGACATCTAATGTCACCTACACGAACCTAATAATTTCTCCCACTTATACTCAAAGCAGATTGGCAATCGTCTTGACACCCATTCGACCACATGTCTCTCGAATGTATTGAGGCGGGGCGCTTTAATGAATGGATCCGCTGGGCTATCCTCAGACGCTATCTTTGCCACATCTATATCTCCTCTCTTAACGATTTCTCGTATAAGATGTTTTTCCTTTAATGTGTTTGTTTGACTCGTGGACTCTTAGTTCTCTTGAATTTGCAACTGCCCTAGCAGATATTGCTAGTCAAATTCAGAACACCATCCAAGTCCACTAAGAGGATCTAGAGCCCCATCGGTTCTTTCACTGCTTCACAAGCAGCTACTTACCCGACTTCCATGGTTCAGTCAGTGATGCATTTCTGCTTCACACTCGTCATTTGATGGCTACACTTCTAAAATGGAAACACACTAACTGAGGCAGCTAATTACTGGAATCTAAGTCTATTGGAAATCCGAGTCCGTGTAGCCGATGGGGATTGGAGTAACTGATTGATAAATCAACATTCTATCTCGAGTTCTTTTCAGACACTTCAGAATGTTTTTAACTGTCTGTTGGGGAATGAGTTGCACATATCTATTCGGGGTGAATATTTAAATACAAATTTAATTCATTAATTATTATTAGCATGAATTAATCATATATTAATTCAAATAATAATTGCAACAACATATCATGCATATAAAAACCACGTAAAACCTCACGATGGAATCTACGGGTTTACGTGAGCGATACTCTCGGGATGGCGGTGGCTTTAGTCGGACGGACTAACCAAATGGCCTTCCCAAGTATTCCTTTTAGGTCTTGCTCGACAATCCGGTGGAAGGATACTTCATGAACAATTAACAAAAAGGAAAAAATAAACTTTGTTGCACCACTTATGTGGATTTGCTAATATTTCCAAAGACATGGGTTGTACTTGGGAATGAACTAATCATCCCCTATTTATAAGAGGAGAGTGGTCGAAATTTTAGTGATATTTCAATGTGGGAAAAGACTTTTCTTGGTCACCAAGAAATCTTGAATATATCCCTTATATTCTTTTTCCCATAATTAAAATATTCCACAAAAATCCCACCTCCTCAATATATGAAATTTTCGAAAATTTGGAGTGCAAGATTCCAAGATTTGGATCTTCTTGAATTTATGAGATATTCTTGTATTTCAAGAAATACATATCTTCCATAATATCTTTTTCAAGAAAATCTTTTCTTGCCCTCTATTTTCAAAAATTTTGAAATATCCTTATGAATAACCTAGTGGGAGATTTCTTGAATTTAATGAGATAACCTTGTATTCCAAGAATAAATATCTTCATTCCATAACAAAATTCAAAGAAAATCTTTCTCCCTCTTTTATCCATAAATTTCGAAAATTTAGAGGAAATATAAGCAACAATATTTATTTTATTTTAATCACCTTTTCAGTTATTGGACTATATGTTGGGCTACTTAGGGGGCCTTTAGGAGAATTAAGATTGGACCTTCTAATGGATCTTGAATATCTAATATTGAGCCACAATATAATTCAAGCCCATAAATATTAATTAATCCCACTACATAATTAATATTGCACAATCCAACTTAACCCATATTATAGTCAATATGGCTCCCGGTCATTATTTCCGTGTTTAAGATTATCTAGCCCATTAATTAATTCAAGCCCTTTGAAATAACTTTCCGTTAATTAATATCTTTTGTCCTTGGTCGAGAACGGTTCAACATTATTATCCATACCGGAAACTAATTCCACTTGCAAGATTTGGTATGATAAAACTTATGAACCTCGAAGGGCAGCAAATCAAGCAAGCGACGCATTACACGATTCTTAAGTATAAAATCTTATCAATCACATGTGACCAATAATATTGCCCAAGATAAAAAGTATTGAATCTCTGCGATTCGCTACCCATGATAAGTCAAAGCAATAGTTACCAATCTCACGTGGATCCTATTTAAGGGGCGAAGGTTAAGAAACAACGAACCACCGAGGTCTAATTCTTCCTTGTTCGATTCAAGAATTTATCCTCATGTAGGTCCTATTCGGCCAAGATCAGTCATGCACTAGTGTAATCTCTTGGTCAAGACAAACCAATCCAGGCCTTACACCTCAACCTTTCGCTATGGTTGTTCATTTCCATCTAGGTCGTGAATGTTTTACTTTTTTTTAGTTACAAGGATTATTAATTTAATCTTTCGTGATCCGGTATCACTAAATTAACTCTGATGTAACACGTCATTTAATTATTGAACAGATTATGCAAGAAAATATATAACATTCAATAATATTTAAAGCATCGTTGATAAACAATTTATTTCAAGAATAAGTCCGAAAATTGGTTTCGATTATACAAAGTAAAAAGCATACTTTTAAAGATATAATCCCAACAATCTCCCACTTATACTCAAAGTCCGCTTTTAATATACTACAACACGCTCGAGTAGTCCGTGACATCTAATGTCACCTACACGAACCGAATAATTTCTCCCACTTATACCAAAAGTAGATTGCAACTGTCTTGACACCCATTCCACTCACATGTCTCGAATGTATTCAGAGACGCTTTGTGAATGGATCTCGCTAAGTCGCCCTCGACGCTTATCTTTGCCACATCTATATCTCCTCTCTAACGATTTTCGTATAAGATGTCTTTCCTTTAATGTGTTTGTTTGACTCGTGGACTCTTGGTTCTCTTGAATTTGAATCGCCCCCTAGCATATATTGCTAGACAAATTGTAACACCATCCAAGTCCACTAAGAAGATCTAGAGCCCAATAGGTTCTTTCACCTTTCACTTCTGGCTACTTACCCGACTTCCATGGTTGAGTCATGATGATGCATTGCACACTCGCCCATTTGATGGCTACACTTCCCAAATGGAAACACACTAATCGAGGCAGATAATTTCGAATCTATATCCGATTGGAAATCCGAAGTCCCAGAAATTTGGGGGATTGGAGTACTGATCGATAAATCAACATTCTATCCCGAGTTCTTTTCGACACTTCGTAATGTTTTTAATCGTTGTCCAATGCGCTTTCCTGGTTACTTTGATATCTTGCTACCATGCCTACAAGAAAGTTAGATATCGGTCTCGTGACTGACAATGCATACATAAGGTTTCCGGCACAAAGCACAAGGAATACCTTTCATGTCATCTATCTCCTTTTCGTCTTAGGGAACATTTTCTTGGATAGATGGATTCCAATCGAAAAGGTAAGAAACCTTTCTTGGAATTTTGCATCTTTCAATTGTTTCAAAAAACGGTGTCTATGTATGAAACTTATGATAACCCGATCATCCTTTTCCGGAGATCTCGAAGTTATCTTGATCCCAAGGATATGTCCCGGCTTTCCTAAGTCTTTCATATCAAACTATTTTGAAACCATGTCCTACGTCGATCACACCTTCACATCATTCCGATGATCACAATGTCATCTACGATAGTACTAAGAATACCAATGCGATTCGAAATGCTTTTTATACACACAACTTTCAAACTTGTTTTGATCAAACCCATAAGACTTTATTACATGATCAAAACTTTGGTTCCAAGCTCTGGATGCTGTTGAATCAGTAAATGGACTTCTTGAGCTTACAAACAAGATGTTCTTGGCTTTTCAATGAAACCTTGGGGTTGTTGCATATAGATCTCTTTATCAAGACTTGGATTGGGAAAGCCATCTTGACATCTATTTGCCGATTTCAAAGTTAAAATGCTTGACAATCGATAAAGAGAATATTGATGGACTTAAGATGGCTACGATTAAAAAAAGTTTCCTCATAATCGATCCTTTCTTTCGAGTATAACCTTTCGCCATTAGTCTTGCTTTAAAAGGTTTCAACCTTCCCGTAAAATCCCTCTTTTCCTCTTTATATAGCCACTTGCATCCAATGGGTTTGATCCCATTAAGTGGTTCGCTAGCTCCCACACTCTATTATGAAACGAGAACCCATTCCGGTTTTCATTGCTTTGTTTGCCAAGAATCAGATCCTTATCTTGGAGTGCCTCATCATATGTCCATGGAGTGCGATTCTCGGGAATCAAGTCCCGAGGACTCTCCTATTCCATGAATCTCTCGGGTAACCGTCTAACAACCCTCCCACTATGACGAGGCTCTCCAGTTGTGGCGTATTGTTTGGAGTATATCATCTAAGACAAAATTACCGAGGTTTGCCCTCTAAGCTCATTTAAGGTAATCTCCTTCTAGGTTTTCTTTGGTTCATATAGTCTTCTTCAAAAATCTAAAGTGGGTGCCGATTACCACCTTTTGATCTTTAGAACTATAGAACATACACCCTTTTGTTCCTAAAAGGGGTATCCTACAAACATCCTTAATTTCGATCGAGGATCCAACTTACGGCTTCCTCTTGTCAACATGTAGGCGGACACACCCCAAAGTTCTCATGTGTCTCATACTAGGCTTTGCTTTGGGTCCACAATTCTTTGGCGGTTTTGGGAACCGATTTGGATAGCACCAAGTTAGAATGTAAGTCATTGCTTTCCAAGGTATGACCCCAGAAAGACTCCGGAAGATCCGCAGATAACTCATCATTGATCTAACCATTTCCAAAAGAATTATGTTACTTTCGCTCTACAACCCCGCTTTTGTTGAGGGGTTAAGGTGTGATGAGCTGGGATTCAATCCTTCATCGGATAAGTAGTTCAAAACACATCATTTGAGGTATTCGCCTCCACGATCGATCGTAGAGACTTGATAAGTTTTTCCCTATGATTCTCTGTTTGAGCCTTAAATTCTTAGAATTTTCAAAGGTCTCATATTCATGCTTCATAAGGAAAATGTACCTTGAGTAATTGTCAATAAAATTACTCATAACCTCCTCTTGCTTTGGTTGACATTTGACTACATACATCTATGTGAGCGATCTCTAACACTTCTTTAGCCCCATTCCTGGCTCCAAATGCCATCTTGGTCATATCACCCTCCAAACATGATTCGCAGTGTTGGATTCGATTCAACTTGGGAGCGCTCGGTGAACCATCTTTCACCAACCTTTGGATCCTCTTTGGATTTATATGACCTAATCTTAGATGCCAAAGAAGTATTTCGTTCCACTTTCTTTTGTCGGAAATAGTTGATGTGTTATAGGATGCATTTCGTGAGTGGTGTGCACAGTTAATTTTATAGAGATTTTCCATCAATGTCCCATAACAGGTACACTCATCATTTCAAAAATGATGTCATTCTTATTAGAAGAAACTTAGTGTCCTTTAATCGAATTTTAGAAACTGAAAGTGAATTCTTTCTAAATCGGGAACATAAAGATAATCTCAAAAAAACTTTATCTTCAAAAGATAGGTGCACTTTCTCCCATCGCTTTTTAATCGCTCATCATGTAGCATTCTGCATGTCTGCGAATTGCGTAGTATTGCAATAATCGTTACTATCGTAGCATTGCAATATCTGCCACTTAGAGTAGCATTGCAACGTCTTCTACTTTAAATAACGTTGCCCGGTGTGATGAGGATCTCACTCCCACTAAGTCACGGATCATTTTAGAACAGGTAAAGCCAACATGATTAGTGGATCTCGTATCAACCACCCAAGAATGAGAAGTCGCCCGCTAAACAAGTTTCAACAACTAGTCGTGAGAATTACCTTTTTTTAGTCCCTTTTGGGGTTGGAATGCATAAAACCTCCATTGTCCTCTCTCACCGACTTAAGCACTTCCTCTTTGGATTTTCCATGACAACAACAAGCATTCCTCATCTTACCATTGCCTTTGGCAACATGATTGAGTTTTATTCTTATGGGCCTTTGGTCCTCTTCTTTATCTTACCTACCTTTGGCCTAGAAGATGAAGCGGACCACTTGCCGTCAAAGCTTGAGTTTGGTGCCTTATCAACATTTCGCCGAGACCAAAAGCTTGCAACAAATTAATTAACAAGGCCAAAATGCTCAAAACTTTTGGTAGAGATGAAGTACCAAATTCATCCGAAGTCTCGGATCATAACTGCGACTCGAATCTCAAGTTTGTTCAGATGGGCCTATTTTGAGGACATAATCCCTTACGGGTTTGCCCTCCACAATTTTCAAATGACGACATCTCAAGAAGGTGATCGACGAGTCCCAAGATGTTTTGACTCGTCGGTTGGCTCATCTAATTTTGGTGTGTCAAAATCCACTTGTGCTTTTAGTGCGCTTAGGACAATTATAATTTTCTAATCAATATAGTTTCCATACATATTTGACTTTAAGTATAATAACAAATGGATTAAAAAGTACGACACATGTTGAATGAAATAAACTACTATATGCAATAAAGACAAGTATATCACAAGATTCGATCACATGCATCATATTAAAATCTCAAAAAAAATATGAACATGCATCGCCCAACATCTCAAAACAGTTTTAAATAAGCACGTAGGGTGGGTCATTATTTAAACACATTCAAGCAAAGTTACAAACAAGAACGTTGACAAACCTTTAATATCAGTTAATAGTTGGCTCCATGACCAATATAAAATCGACAGGACCGGGGAGTATATGCATATCAATTTTATACCTAAGTAATAACCATGATTAAATACTGAGATTACTATTTCGCTTTGATCGAGCCTCGTGGGGAGGTCATCGCCGCCACTAGTAATAACCCACAATCATCCAGATTTGGAATTCATTCATGTGAAACCTATCTTTCACTAGTCCCGTTAGAGAATTTCTACAAAAGAATTCACAAATAAATAAATCATGGAGGTCAAAAATTAATTCAATTTTATTATCGAGAATAAAATTGTCAATTAATTATTTAAACATACTTAGTAATTTTGAAGTTGAGATTTTTCCATTTGGCAACCCTCGTACGAAGCACGTTTAAACAAATTAAATAAAAGCATAGATAGCACAAATAAATCAAGCAAAAGAAAAATAAACATATTGGACACAAATTATCCAATTGTCATGGTTTTGATTTTTCTTGGCTTGATCTTTGAAAACTCACGTCTCGAATTTCTCCACTCGTTAAATCTCGAAAAAAAAATACTTCATCTCGAACGCCCGAAAGCTGACTTCATGGCAAGGATATGCGCATCCGTAACCCCCTAACGAGGGGCGACTTCTAAACCTTGCTTGCGTAGAATCGTGCCTTGATCTCTCAACACGCCTCTGTGATATCGGCTTGGTCGGCGATTCTCGGCGGCGTCGCGCTCGTATTTCGCCGCTATCCGCTTTCGCCCGAGTCCTCGGCGTCTTTCGCGTCTTTATTTCGTGACCGTCTGTGGCGCTCACATATCGACCTGTCCATTCGACTTTGAGTCGCTGCCGTCTTGACCCTCATCCTCTGTGACCCTCGTCCTTGTATGCCCGGTAGTCATATAACAATACTCGCTGGTTACGGATTTCATCCTTTAATTCTTCGTCTCTTCGTTTCCCGATCCAGGTTACAATTTATTTACAAAAATAAGTAATCGCAGATCTAGACTAGTCTATTACATTGATCAAATCAAACAAATCCTAGTCTACTCGTGATTTTTCACGAGGCAAAAATAAATCCGAAGCTAATCGAATTAAAAAAAACCACGTTTATATGCATGCAAAATAAAACATTAAAATCCATGACAATTGGATACCTGCAAAACAGATCTAATGAGTTACTTTATCCAATTTAAAATTTAATGTCCTTAATTAAATTACAATTTAAAAATTGAGTCAGAAAAAGTGGCTCGATAGTTGCTTGTTGGGGAATGAGTTGCATTTATCTATTAAGGGGTGAATATTTAAATACAAATTTAATTTATTAATTATTACTAGCATGAATTAATCCTATATTAATTCAAATAATAATTGCAACAACATATCATGCATATAAAAAACCACGTAAAACCGCATGCGTGAACCCACGCGTTTGAGGAACGCTCTAAAGGATGGCAAGGGCTTTTTAGTCGGACGGACTAACCAAAAGGCCTTCCCAAGTATTCCTTAGGTCTTGCTCGACAATCCGTTGGAAGGATACTTTCATAAAAAAACGATCTTCATTCCATAACAACATTCAAAGAAAATCTTTCTCCTCTTTTATCCATAAATTTCAAAATTTAGAGAAATATGCAACAATATTTATTTTAAAAATTTTCAAGGAAAATTAAAAAGCAACAATATTTATTTTATTTTAATCACCTTTTTAGGTCATTGGACTATTTGTTTCATACTCAGGGGCCTTTAGGAGAATTAAGATCGACCTTCTAATGGATCTTGAATATCTAATATTGAGCCACAATATAATTCAAGCCCATAAATATTAATTAATCCCACTACATAATTAATATCAGACTATCCATCTTAACCCATATTACTGATCAATATGGCTCCAGTCATTATTTCCGTGTTTAAGATTATCTAGCTCATTAATTAATTCAAACACCTAAATAGCTTTCCGTTAATTAATATCTTTTTGTCCTTGGTCGAGAAGCGGTTCAACATTATTATCCATACGGAACTAATTCCACTTGCAAGATTTGGTATGATAAAACTTATGAACCTCGAGAAGGCAAATCAAAAAGCGATTTCTTGCACACGATTCGACCAGAATAAATCTTAGCAATCACATGTGATCAATAATATTGCCCAAGATAAAAAGTATTGAATCTCCGATTCTGCTACCCTATGATAAGTCAAAGCAATAGTTACCAATCCCACGTGATCCTATTTAAGGGTTTAAGATTAAGAAAACAACGAACCACCGAGGTCTAATTCTTCCTTGTCGATTCGAAGAATTTATTCTCTCAGAGGTCCTATTCAACAACAGATCACCATGCACTTGTGTAATCTCTTGGTCAAGACAAACCAATCTGAAGCCTTACACCTCAACCTTTTCGCGATGGGTTGTTCATTTCCATCTAGGTCGTGAATGGCATACTTTTAGTTACAATGGACCATTAATTTAATCTTACGTGATCCGTATCACTAAATTAACTACAAAGGTAACACGTATGAATTATTGAACAGTTATGCGATAAATATATATACCATTCAATCATATTTAAAGCATCGATAAACAATTTATTTCAAGTAAATAAGTCGAAAAATTCAGTTTCGATTATACAAAGTAAAAGCATACTTTTTCAAAGATAATCCTAACGGAATGCTGCTGCATTGTCGAGCCCGATCCTATAAATGAGGCCGCCGAGGGCGAAGCCTCGAAGTTCGCCGACAAGCTGGCGTCTGTATTGTTAAAGCGAGATGGGTTAACCGCGATGCGACCAAGGGGCCGGCCGGATCTTGATGCGATCCCGAATCGCGACTTCACTTGGTGTGGCGTTTGAGGGCGGGTAGTTCAGGGGAGACGATCAAGTGGTAGAAATTCAAAGACGGCGTTTTTCAAAAATCAAGTCAAGAAAAAATCAAACCATGACAATTGGATAATTTGTGCCCAATATGTTTATTTTTCCGCTTTGCTTGATTTATTATTAGTTATCTTACGCTTTATTTAATTTGTTTAATTGTGTTTGCATGAGAGTTACCTAATGAAAAATCTCACCATCAAAAATTACTAAGTATGTTTAAATAATTAATTGACAATTTTATTAGGATAATAAAATTGAATTAATTTTGACCTCCATGATTTATTTATTTGTGAATTCTTTTGGAGAAATTTTCCTACGGGACGATCAAAAGTTAGCTTTTCACATGAATGAATTCCAAATGGATGATTGTGGATTATTACTAGTTAAGTACGATTACCTCCCCACGAGGCTCGTTCAAAGAGAAATAATAATCCTCAGATTTAATCATGGTTATTACTTAGGTATAAAATTGATATGCATATACTTCCCTCAAGTCCTGTCAATTTTATATTGGGGTTGTGAGGAGCCAACTATTAATCTGATATTAAAGGTTTAGAATCGTTTTGTTTGTAACTTTTTGAATGTGTTTAAATAATGACCCACCCCACGCGGGCTTATTTAAACTTTTTTGAGATGTTGGCCGATGCATGTTCATATTTTTTGAGATTTTAATATGATCGTGTGATCGAACCTTGTGATATATTTGTGCTTATCATATTATTGTTTATTTCAGGTTCATCATGTCGCAACCTTTTAATCCACTATTCAATATACTTAAAGACAATTTGCTTCTTGGTGAAAACTTTTGTTGATTGAGTATTAAACTTACTATTGTCCTCCTCGCACAAAGCCATAACTGGGTTCTCACAACACCCAAAGGAAAAGCCAAAAGATGAGTCCAATAAAACGGTTAAGAAAGAGTATGTTTTTGGGGAGCGTTCAAATGAAATGGCAAAGTGTACCATCTTGGCTATGTCGATGTGTTGCAACACCAACACGAGCGTTGAGACCGTTGGAGACATCATGGTAGTCTTTGTTGGTCCCAAGAAACGAGTCATACACGTGTATGGGGGAATACACGTGTTAAGTGTTTTAAAACTTTTTTTTTCATCGAGGTCACTCCTACATCCACTCTCTCCGATCCTCAAAGAAATTCACTAATCACTTCGAGCTTTCGACTACCTCAAGATAGTTTACTTATATCTAACTCGCCCCGAAGCTTCGACTACTCCGTAGTTTACTTACTCAACCCGACCTTGAGCTTCGACTACCTCCAGTTTATTTTTCAAACACAAACAAGCTTTCGGGGATCACCAGAGCTTATTAACTTCACCTCTAGAGCTTTCGACTATTCCGCCAGAGTTTACTAACTCTTTACAACTCTTCTCACCAACAAAACACACTCCAACTACCTTCTCAAGGGTTTGGGGTTTCTAGTTGGTTTCCAACTAGGATGAGATATCTTACAATGAAGTACAATGCAAAGGCTAGGATATCCGGACTAAGCTTGGATAAATCTTATCAAGCTAGGCTTAGTTTAGTGAGCTCTCTTCAATATAAAAGCACATGGGGAAATTCTAAGTTTTTTCGAGTGCTTTAACTTTGCGATAATAAGTTTGAGCTTCTTGAGTTGCTTACAAATTTCGTAACCTTACAATGTAGAGGGTCACAAGTATTTATAGGCATACACCAAGGTTACTCTTGAAAAAAACAATCCGTTGGAGAGATAGCTTCGTGAGTTTCCTCTGTGGTGTGTGAGGAAATCCACTATATTTAGTGGTTTGAAACTCCCTAACACGTTTTAGGTAATAGCCTTTCATGTGGCGGTCTTCACTTTTTGCGGTCTGGAACTTTTGTACATCGACATCTTTTTTTCACTGACACAACAAGGTCGAAAAGATATGGCATGCGGTATTATCTTCCTCCTTTTTGACTTTAGTCTCCAGTTAAAGATAGACACCTTCAACGGCTCTTTTGGTTACAAACTCTGAGTTGATATAACCTTAACAACACTTTTGTCGGTTTCCTTTTGCTACGCATTTGAATAATTACCTGATATCTTTCGAGAATCATTATCTTCTGATATTGCATCGCCGGATGAACTATTTGAAGTGCCTGCCGAACATTCGGTTTATCTTGAGCATTGATGCATTCACCCCGAGTCTTGATAATTCATGCCTTAGAAGTATTCTTGATCTTCAGTTCTTCAGTCTTGTGTCTTACATGTTCTTGAGTCTTCACGAGTCTTCGAAGGGTCTTCAGTGTTCAGCGTCTTGATGTGATCTTGTAGTCTTGAGAGAGTCTTGAGTCTTGAGCAGTGTATACAGTCTTCCAGTCTTCTGATGCTTCCAGTCTTGAGAGTCTTAGTCTTCTGAGTCTTGAGTCTTGGGGTTTTGAGTCTTGAGTCTTCCACGAATATCTTGTGATATCTTTTGAGTCTTCATCTTTGAGTCTTGATTCCTCGATTTCTGCCAGAGTCGCCAGGTATCTCGATTTCACACCGAAGTCAAGATTGGGCCATTTCATCGAGTCTTCAGATTTCGCTTTCCATCGAAGTCTTGTAAACTTAGTTTCATATCAGAGTTTCTTAAACATATCGAAGTTCTTCGTAATCTTCGGATCTAACTTTGAACTATATGCTGACTATACATTTTGCGATATCATCACGAATCTTATAAACCGAATCTCGCTCAACTATCAAGATTATCCTGAACATGTCATACTTCGGGGGTTTTGGGATCTAATCAAAATCATATATCTTTTATTAAATTCATCTAAAACAATTTCCTTTTTTTTATGATTTAAAACCTATCTTGTTACAAACCATATAACCTAAACTCAGGTTTCCGCCTTTTATCCTATTACAAGATTGGTTATGTCTCAAAATTTCCTGAACAGAGAATCTCTTAATAATTTAGAATCTCCTAACATTTAATCATTCAACAATTTCTTGATAAATCTCTCAAAAGGATTCATCACCAAATACTTATAAACAATTTCCATAAAACAATTCATTCAGAGACATTCATTCAAAGATATCAAAAGTAAAAGACATGTAAATAAGATAAAAGATATTATCTTTTGAGCAAAAATGATAAATTTTCATTGATGATGATGAGTAGATCACATTCTGAGTTACAATGAAATTTATCGAACAAAAATAAAAGAAAAAAGATAGAAAAAATAGAAAGTTATGACTAAGTCTTCATCGAAAGTCTTGATCTTGATTTGGCTCTTTCTACGCTTTTTGCATCTTCTTCAATTTCATCATTGGGGTACCTCCAAAGTTGAACATTCTCAAATACCTCTTTTTTCAAATGCATTTTTTCCTTAATGATATCCGGATTGTTCCTGTCGAGACCTAACTATCCCAAAGATATTGAGCAATTTCTTGATAATGACTTTTTCATTCACGTGCCATTATCAAGTCTTGGAGGAGGGTAGGTATATGGGTCGGGGCTACTATTCGCACCTTTACTTCATCCATGGTTTATCCAGCTTTGGAGATATTTAGGATAAAAGGTTAGGAGATATTCAATAAAAGCCGTTTGGATCCTTTTTTTCTTTCCATTCCTCGAGCACTTCATAATAGAACGAAGGTTTTCTTGACCTCTTCCTAATTGTCGTTGAATTGGATGGGCATCCACTTGGTCGATTAATGGGCCATTTCGGTTTTTGAAGTCCCTCTCCGTTTTGCTTTCGCAAACTTTTTGTATGCCAACTCCTTCGTTTCTGCTCTTCTTTTCCTTTTCACGATCAACATCGCACTTTGAGAGCAAGTGACTTTCTTAAATTTTGTTCTATCCGGAGTGTCTTGAAAGCATTCACCGTGTTGAAGACTTTCTTCGATGTTGACCTTGAGACCCTTCTAATTCAACCATCGACTTTCTTTGGTCGCTTAGAAGCCTTAGCTCGCTTTGCTTCGGGTTTAACAATGCCCAGGCTTTTTCCTCTTCAAGTAAGAAGAGGAACTGGCATGTTCCAACCTTAGCTCTGGCAGCTCGGTTTCTCTCTCTTCTTCATTTAAGCATGGTTTCCTTAAAACCCGAGTGTAGATCGGCTTCTCCACCGGGTCAGTTTTTGCCAAATGACCGACTTTCTTCAATGCTTTGGATAGGCTATTCATTTCAAATTTTTTTTTGTGCCTTTTTCTCCAAAATGCGTGCTAATAACTTCCTCAAGTTTTCTTCCGGTCTTTCCACTTCTTGTATAATTTGGAAGAAACCTGAGAATCTTTGGTCCATGTGATATTGTTTTGCTTACAACGACCTCTCCGCTAACCGATCAGTCATCTTCTTCCCCCTCTTGAGGTGGTTCTTAGCCACCCGAAAACTCTTAGGAGAGATGGGCAACCGGAGAAAGCATCTTTTAAACATCTCATCATCTTGGTCATGAGCATTGAGCTCATTTCCTCAACGGCAGATTTGATCAAGACTTCATTCTTCTCTCGCAGTTTTCACCTCTAGAAACTCGATATTCTCCTCGGTATACATTTGATTTCACACTTTCGGCTCGGCCTTCCACTCTCCTTCATTCAGCTTGTCTTCCATGGAGGTCATCTTTGAGGTCGAGTGTCTTGAGTTGCACCAGTGCGAAGATGAACTCGATTCTCCATCTTCGAGTTTGGGCATCGATATCTCTTCCATCCGATCGATCTTGTTCATCATTGGCTCCAACCTTTTCAAGCTTCTCGAGAATGGGAGTGAGGTCGATCTCGGGAACATTACGCACCTTTTGTGCGATTTATCATCGAGGAGTTCGAGACACAACTCGAGGGTCGGTCTGCGCTTGAGCATCGACCTTCATCGAAGCTCCGGTCTCCTCCGTAAGCCTCGATATGTTCATCGAATAATTGAGTTAAAGATAGAAACTTCCATTAACTTTGACATAATTGTTAATAGTGCGAAAAAGGTACGGAAGAGTCTTAAATTTTCGACCGAGGTTGAATGATTCGGAGGTTAGTCGGCCAAGAAGTTTCCTTCTCCATCTCGAGACCGATCCTCGGCATCTCCTCGCTGGTCCCCATCTTGAAATTTGTCTCTCGCTTAGGGGCACCAACTTCAGAGTTTCCTCTGGCTATCTTCTTCACGAACAAATTTCATCAAAATCGGAATTTTCATCAGAGCTTTGTCTTCACTAATCGAGAACTTCGGTCAGAATGTTCTCCTCATTCTTCCCCTTCCCTCTCAACGCAATAATGTTAAGCATCTCCGGGAAGAGTGCGATTGAGGATGAAAACCGTCGTCATAATCAAGAAGATATCTTGCAGACGATATAATTTTGAGCTTTCAGAAGCGGTCAAGGATGAACCATTCTTGCTCTCCTCCTCGATTTCTTGAAACCCGCCCCTTCTTCCATCTCCGGGCTATCTGGTTCACCAAAGCATCGTTGAAAGGATCAAAAGCAGATCTTTCCAGAGCTCATCCAAAAATAAGTTTGCTCCGAGTCTCAAAGAACGTCCCGAATGTTGTGATGTCAGTCCTCACCAGCGGTCCGAGTGGGTTCCGGGGCTCGAGGCGCACTCCTCGGTCGACTCGAGTTGGCTCTTCTGTCCCCGAGCTTCAAGACATCTTTGGTAGGAATCTCGAGGCCTGAGTTCCTTTTAAAATTTCTGAGAAATTTTGTCTCGAATCGAGTGATGTCTCGAAGCACCTCGTAGAAGACCTCCTCCCGATCTGCATTCTCGCGCCTTTAGAGATAACTCCGGCAAGAGTTGTAATGGCTTTAATTCGAAAGCCGCGGTTGGCTCTCGTGTTTGAATCTCTTGAGTAATCATCTTCCATCTTCCGGTGGAGAACCACCGGTCTTCTGCGCTTAGGGCGAAGGTTTTCTGCTTTCTTCATCTTCTCACCCATTTTTGGCCTCCAACAAAACCTTCGGGTTTGTTGGGTTTTTTTCAAAGGAAAGAAGACTTGGTGATTCTCTTTTTTCTTTCTTCCCCGATGGCTGTTTTTCACAAAGAATGGGCTTTGAAGAGCACACTTGGACTTGGGGAATGGGGTGAATTGGCGAAGATGTCCTTTCTCCTCTGCGACATCTCCAAAATAAATGTTATTTTGGTGGCGTGGTGGATCTTGCCTTTGATCGAGATCGCCTCATCAACCTTTCTTATGACTTTCGGTCTGTTCACTCACCATCCGAATCAAGAATTTGAGAGTTGAAGTCGGTGTGGGTGAAGCCTCGATCGCCGCCATTAATCCGAGCTTCGGGTACTAATCATTCAAACTCCCCCGAATGACTCATGATGCATTTGCTCACAATATCTAACAAACTCTATATTGTGGCTTCAAATGCCTCTTATGCGGTGTAGCCTCAAATTTTCCGGGATTCTCAAACAATCCTATCTAAATACTCCCACCTCTCTACAACATATACACAACAGGATCATCTCTATCACAAAGCTCAAAAACATCGTTTTAAATTTTTGAAATAATATACAATTCCCTTTTCAAAATTGATGTATTTAGATTTAATACTCTAAATGAGAATCAAGAATCTCGGGAATGCATACCATCCTCTTCATCTATCTTCATATTATAGATGAACCCGATTCTCTTTTAGATATTCTTGGTCCCCGTCACCTTGTATTTAGATGAGTGAGTTTCACAAGCGGATCATATGGAGCCTCTCTTTTCCGGTTTGGAGTTGGTTGTGCTATCGAAAGACAACGAACTCGTACCAAGGTTTATTGGTTTCGGCTAATTTCTAAAATGGTAGGAGCCATTTGAGAGATTGAAGATTTAGGGTTTAGGTTTTTACGGGCAAAGGGTTAATTTTGGCTTTGAGGATTTTGGGAACGAATGGTTTGATAAAATTTGGCTTGAATGGCTTCTTGGGGTATATATAGTTTGGAGATCGTTGGAATTCGCGTTGGTTAGGTGAAAAGCGGCGGTTGAGATTAATCTCCGATTAATGGAGTATATGAACAATCGATCTCGAAAAGTAAAAGTAAGCTAAAATATCCTCATTGGTCATTAATGTATGAGCATTAAATATTTATTGACCCTTCGAGAATTTCAAACGATCCACACCCAAAAACATTCCTTGGTGTTTTGTATTTATCGCAAATGATTCTTGAGCTTTATTTAGCAATAAATGAATCGCGATGAGTCATTCTTCTTCGAGACTAATTTCTCTCTATCGGTCTTCTTAGTCTCGACCTTGATAAAATATCGATTATATCCGGAAATCTTGAATGGGTTCAAGATAATCACGAAAATCTTGACCTTCAAGAATCAGGATTTCGAGACTCGATTCGGTATCTCCATTTATCTGAGTTTCTCGGAGAATTCGAAAACTTCATGCATCTAAAAACCTTCAATTTTTTTGATTTTACTCTATACCTGGATCTAACATCCCTAATTCAAGCGAAAGTTCACGAAATCTTGATTGACGAAAAGTTTTAGTCAAGATATCGACTCTCTGCTTATCATTATGAATTTTCTCCATCCTTATGTCCTTTTTCTCGACATGATCTCCGATGAAGTGATGTCGAGCATCCACATGCTTGCATCCGTGCAATCACGGATTTTGTGAAATAAAGAACGGCAATTATTATGTTGTCAAAAATATTGGTACTTCATTAGCTACAACTTTATAATCCCTTAATTGTTTGTCTAAGCTTAAAGAAAACCACAATGACTTCCGCAGACCATGTTCAGCCTTCAATCTTTGGTTCCACATCGAGGTCATTTTCTTCGAAAACTAAGATATCACCACTTCAAGAAATTGACAAGTTCTGTATTTGGACTTCACCGGCCAATCCCCCGAACCTCCATAATCAGCATCCGAGAGTAACAAGTTAATTCAAGGTTATCATCGATTTGGATACCATAATCCTCTATTCATTTTCGCCCTTAAGATACTTTCAATCTTTTGGCGACCTTCCATGTGACTTGGCCTTGGGATTATCTTGGTATCTTGCACATATCCCAACAAACAAATGTTATATCCAAACCTACTTGTCGTGAGATGAGCAATGATCAATGATTCTCTATAATCGATGTGACTCACCGATTTTGCCTTTAATCGAGGATCCATCTTGTAGTTAGTATTCATGGAATCTTAAATCGATTGCATTCTGTACACTATATTCGCAGTCGGGATCTCGTGTACTTTACCTAGATTGATGAATATTCCTTCATTTGATTGTTTCATTTGATCTAGAACGAAATTCATCTCCCCCCATCATTGAGATCTCAACCTTGCCTTTCATCAATGTTGCGGAAAACTTTTCCTGCGGTACGATGGTTTGGAGATCCAAAAAATGATGTCATCAAAATACGAACCAAAGAAGATATCTTCCCCATCTTCTATCCCCAACAAGTTCTATCAACTTTATCCTTTGACAAAACCATGGTCAAAAGAAGAACCGAGAAAGAGTATCATACCATGCTCTAGGTGCTTGCTTAAGACCATAAAAGCTTTTTTTCCGAACAGAACTTAATCATTCTATTTGAAACCGGAGGTTGTTCCACATAAACCCTTTCTTTAAGCACACCGTTAGAAATGCACTTTTCACATCCATTTGATGGTATGAACCCATTGGCAAAGATATGCAAGAAAAAATCGATAGCTTCTAAATGGTAACGGTGCAAGGTTTCATCATAATCCAGCCTTCTTCTTGGGGAATAACCTTGTCATAACTAAGCCTTGCCTTGTTTCTTACAATGTTGTTGTTTTCATCTCTTTATTCTTAAATACCCACTTGGTTCCAATGACATTGTGCTTTTCAGTCTATCTCTTAGCTCCTATACTTCATTCTCGAGAATTGATTCAAATTTCATCTCGCATAGAAGTAATCCAACGGAATCTTGTAAAGCTTCACCAATCGCGATGAGCTCTTTCTCCCGATAAGGCGGTTAATAGTGCACTCTCACCATGGAACATTCTTGTTTTAACACCTTGATTAGATACTTCCACAATCAAAACATGGGATAGTATTCAACCATTTCCTTCCTAGATGTTCCCTTCAACAAAGATCCTCAACATTTGAAATGTTAGGTTGATTAATTCGATAAGCTTCGGGGAACAACGAGGAAAGGAGAAAGGGAATCACCTTCCTAAAGGAAATTCCATCCGAGAACATTTGTCGAGACATTTGTTCCCCTTTGGTTGATAGATTCGAAGCCTCGGTGTGACCTACATCTTCATTGGCATCACATACCTAAGTCTGAATCACCGGTGTCTGCTCAGACGTCACTTTGTGTGTTGGCTTTCCGAAGTCTCACCATCTGAGTTCCATCCTGAACTTTTTATCTCGAGTCCTGAGTCACCCAATCATAGATAGTGACTAACTTCTTCTTTCTTCGTGTTCAATGGATGATTTTTCATTCTTTTTTCAGTTTAATCTGGTGATCCTTCGAGTTCATCTCAGATCATGTTCCATTTCTACCTAACAAATGGGTCATCAAAAAACAACATGAGGTGTTTACGCTCCACAATAAAGAGTCCCATTTTGTAAATCCCGAAAGTTTTGATTACGACTTGAATATCTAAAAGAATATTCCTTCAAACTTTTACTATCAAATGTTTTCAACCTGTTTCTTTACCATTATTGTGTATGAAAGAACACTTGCAACCAAACCTAAAGAAAGAAAGAAGAGAGGCTTCTTTTCATTCCAAAGCTCGTAGGGTGTTTTTGCTTGACTCTTAGATGGATGATCGATAGTAGTGAGTAGCATGCAGATTACCTTCTCAAATTTAAAAACCTTTTAGGAATATCACCTCAAATTTATCATCATACATAGCCTTCTTTTCAGAGTCCTGCGTCCTTTTTCAAAGCCAACACCATTTGTTGAGAGAAACCTCCATTTGATGTTCATGTGAAATTCATTTGCTGCACAATAATCAGATATGATATGATTTATAAATTGTTCCTTTCTACGATCTCGATTTTGACCACACTCAGATTTTTTCTCATCGAGCCTTTTCAAGACCACATCGACTTTATCGTGGTCTCTTTCTTCTTGGTAAGAATATGACCCAAATATATCTTGGTAATCCAACTACTACCAATGTGTATTTCCTTCCATTAGTGCTTCTTTTTGGTGTTATAGGACCAAAAAGATCCCATATGAATCAAGAGTAAACATCTACTTTGCTTTTTAAATGATGCTCTTGTTTTGTTTTTTGGCAAGATCGTGATCACAAATATGTTCTCATCGAACACTTCATTAGGGCAACCCTCTAAAGAGCTAATCTTCGGTGTTTATTCGGGGTTTTTGAAATTCATTGATTCATTCTTACGCCATAACCAAGTCGGGTATCTGTGGAACTTTTAAAGAACTAAACATGTATCTTTAGGAGCTTGAACTCCATATTGAATACATACACGCTTTTCTAGTACTGATGGTAATATTTTACGTATTTGTATCATCTTTCATAACATAAGTTCTTAGGAGAACTCAACATTAAAACCCTTATCACAGTAATTGGCTTATTGAAAAAGCAAATTATGCTTCAATCAGAATACATATGAAACACCATGGATATGAAGCGAAGTTGATTTTCAAAGTTCCATATCCTTGATCTACATCCGCAGGAGTTATCTCCAAAAAGTGATCTCGAGGACCTTTTTGTTCAACATATCCACCGAGTATCTTGAATCCATCGCTATATGTCTTGAGCATCCACCGTTAAGATACCATACATCGGGGGCTTTTTTTCTATCTTTCGTGAGGTGTTATATGATCTTTAATCAGTTTTTTGTGCCCCTTGTTTTCTCTTTAAAAAGCGGTCGATCAATTTAGGTACCCAGTTTTGTATAGGGTCCTACAAGGTTAATTGATACTTTCGGAATCCAAATCACCAGACAACTCTAATCACTTTAGAGTGGTTAATTTGTCTTCATAAACATCAACATACACATTCACTACTCTGGGTGCTTTAAGGTCTTACGTGTAGATGTCTTTATACTTTACATGAACATGGGCTTTGCATTTTTCTTTCGTTCGGGCCTTTTGTTGACAAGGATGTGCTTTTGGTACCAAGGTCTAAATTTGTTGACTTGGGTTATAATAACCTTTTACCCCAGCAAGTGGGTTCGGGTTATGCATCTTTGAAAATTGGGTCTTTCAAAGATATCGAGGACTTGGTCTCTTAGGTTAGGCATATCTCTGCCGAGGTTTCTCTTCAAGATTCTCGATGGTTCATTGTGGATCCTTCGGGTGTTTGCATTCTTAACTGAGGCTTTGGAAGTACTTCTTTTGAAATTTTCCAACTTAGTGTTCAGTTTTTGCCTTCACCGAGGTTTGGGCTTTCTATCCGATCATTAGTTTCATGAAACCACGGGTCCTTTTCCTTGTTCACAACCTCGGGCATTTCTTGTTTTGAAGTGTAGGTGCGGTTCGGGTTTTACAAAGATGTCTTCTTGCTATTTGACGCAAAAAAAGGGATGACCTTGTGAGAGTTCCTCCCGAATGTATCCCAATCCAAATTTTATAGTGGCAGATCTCTTTGGTAACTCAATTTCATCTATTACTTTAGATGTTATTCAAAAGAGTTAACTCTTCGCAGACTATCCTCCTGGTCTGTAGAGTTTCATGCTTCTCGTAGAGGTCATTGAACTTAGATTACTCGATCACCAATCTCTTCATGGATTTCTCTAAATTTTTCGTTAGGGTCATTATCAACTTCTCTTTCTTCGAGATTTGTACTTTAAACATCCGGGTTCATCGGTAGCTCCCATTAATGGAGAAGTGATCTCAGTTTTGCTAGAGTCTTTTCCATTTTAGATTTTGACCTTGGTTCTTTATTCTCGCTCTTGAGTTTCATTTAAAGATTCTTGTAAAAAACAAAGATAGTCCTTCATCGATTCTCAAAAGAATCCATCAGGTCAAATTATTTCATTGCAGTTGAACTTGACAACTCTTTGTGCTAGTAGAGAGCAACAACAGAGAAAGAAGAGTTTACCTCCTCAATGGCCATCGACAAATGTCATCACTTTCCTTTATTCGAGAGAATATTTCATCCAAGAGCTAGATCCTCCTCGTATCGAGAATGTTCTTACGCAACCATGGCCTTTTTGCTTGAAAACCTCTCATTCTTTTTTAGCTTGTTTTCTCTTTTCTCTCCTTAGCTTTTCGAGATCGGACAATCGACTTTGGAAGTGACCTTTTCTTTTTGTAATTATTAGCATCTCGTTGATATCATCATCCTGATCCACTTTCTTCCTTGGACTTGGAGTCCTTCTTTCAGATGATGAAGATCCTTGAGCCAGTCCTTTCTCTTCTCGGTTGGTTTGTCCTCCGGGTTTCTTCCGCACTGTGATTCTTAATAGCTTTTGTATTTTCCATATCGACTATTAAGTCTTTCAAACCTCCTTGCCGCTCGATCGCTAGCTTATCCTCGCTCATCCCGATTCTCTAGCAAGGGAGTTCTCGTGACTTCTCTAGTTTTCTGGGTTTTTATCTTTGATTTAAAAGCCACATTTTTTACTAGATGATGAATCATCTTTTGTTGTCGACCTTTTCGATTTTTTATCAATTACAAACTCATAGGCCTTAAGCCCGGAGAGAAGACATTGATATGTCATTGAATTAATGTTTTTGGTGTTTTCAATCACCAACGATGTATATCCCATTTCTTAGAAAAGACCTACAAGAATTTTCAAATGCAATTTCGCTTGTGGATATTTCTTTTTTCCAAGTGCATTTAGATCATTCATAATACTAGTGAATCGACTTCCAATTTGTCAATTGATTCACCTTCTTCCATTTCAAAACTATCAAACTTTCCTATTGCAGTTGAAAGTTTGTTTTCCCTTGATATGATTTGTGCCTTGGCATATTATAAATGAAGTATCCCAAATTTCTTTTGCGTATTGGGTGAGAGATCATTCCCATCACACCATCATCAATTGTACTTTGTATAGTGTGTCTTTAGTAATATAGTCTAGATTGACTAACTTTCTCCTCAGAGTGAGTAGGTTGGTCATGGGACTTAGGGAAATTCTCCTTTCAGATCGTTTCTCTCATTTTTACGCATTTCCGATTCACCATAATGAAATTGGAATGGCCATAGAGACCACTCTCCACATTCGTTCATGTTTAGAATACGAGATGAGCCTCAAGATTCTCGATCTTACAAATCATAGTTTTTAATCGAGAAATACGGGAAGTTTCTTAGAAGATATTTTTATCGAAGTCTTTTTAAAATTAAAAAAATAAGATCGATTCGGATAGACCACTAGTTTTTTAGCAAATAAACTTTGGTCAACAAAGGAGTGGTCAAGTTGAACCAACGCTCGATACCAACTTGTTGGTCCCGGTGAAAAGCAGTCTTACACATTGTATGGGGGAATACCGTGTTCGATGTTTTTAAAACTTTTTTTTTTCATCGAGGTCAATCTGGTGGGGCTGTCTCAAGATTTGGTCCCGAGAAGCACAAGTCACTGAGTCAAAGTCTCATCGGCATGCTGATCCTTTCTTTTAAACCCCAAATAATCCCAACCGAGTCCCGAGTTTCAGAGATCCCGAGTTGCTTCGATCGATAACTAACTTATCAACCCTCTAAGAGTAAGTTCAGTTTGGTAACTATCTGTTCAAGCCCTACTCGGATGTGCGAATGGTTGTACTTTAGTTTTATACTCGCTTTTTAAGCTTTGCGAAAACCCTTTGAATGGAATAGTGATTAGGATGTGATTCGATTATATGCAAAAAACTTCCAATTAGGTTGATTCCAACCGAAATCTCGGTGAAAATATGTTTTCTCGATTTAAATCCAATGCAGTTAAGGCCGAGATAAAGAAAGCAATAAACAACCACAAGAATTATAGTGGTTCGAGAGACTAAGCTCCTCACGTCCACTCTCTCTGATCCTCGAGAAATTCACTAATCACTTCCTCAGCTTTTCACCACCTCACAGACATTTACCTCAACTCTACCGACTTCGACTACTTGCTCCGAGTTTATTTACTCCAACCCGAGCCTTGAGCTTTTATGACTACCTCCAGTAGTTTACTTACTCAAACACAAACAAGCTTTCAGACTACCTCATGAGCTTACTAACTTCAATTACTCTAGAGCTTTACGACTACTCCACAGAGTTTACTAACTCTTACAACTCTTCTCACCAACAAACACCTCCAACTACCTTCTCTATGGTTTGGGGTTTTCTGTTAGTTTCCAACTAGGATGAGATATCATTTACAATGAAGTACAATGGAAAAGGCTAGGATATCTCGAATTAAGCTTCTGATAAATCTTATCAAGCTAGGCTTAGTTTAGTGAGCCTCTTCAATATAAAAGAACTCGGGAAATTCTAAGTTTTTCTAAGTGCTTTAACTTTATGATAATAAGTTTGAGGCTTGAGTTGCTTACAAATTTCTGTGAAACCTTACAATGTAGAGGGTCACAAGTATTTATACTTGATTGCTCTTGGCTTATCGGATTGGAGATAACCCCGTGAGTTTCTCTTATGGTGTGTGAGCAGTATATTTGGGGTTTGAAACTCCTTTAACTGCGTTTTAAATGACCAGCCTTTCGTAGTCGATCTTTTTGCGATCTGGAACTTTGTACATCGACATCTTGCAATGACCTATCGCTGTGATGGTGTGATCTCAGTTACAAACTCTGAGTTGATAACCTTATGCTTTGTCTTAGTTCTTTTTATGCAGATATGGCGGCTCTAACTTTCTCTAAGGAATCGCGGTGTTGCATCTTGGATAGATATTTTGGGTGCACCGAACATTGGAGGTTATCTTGACATTGATACATTCTGATCTTGATGCAGTGATATTCTTGATCTTGATTTTGATCTTGTATGCTTGTTCTTGAGTCTTACAGTGCTTGAGAATATTACGAGTGTTGGCGTCTTCTGATGTGGTGTATTACGGTCTTGAGTCTTACAGTCTTCAAAGTCTTCAGTCTTGGTCTTGGTCTTGATCTTCTAAATGTGATGCTGAGAATGTAATTGATGTAGTCTTGATCTTCGAGTTTTCAGTCTTAGAATCTTCTGAATATCTTGGCCGATATCTTAATCTTCATCTTGAATCTTGAGTTCTCGATTTCCTGGCAGGTACTTGATATCTCGGTTCCTGCCTTTAGTCTTGATCTCGAGTTTCACAGCGAGTCTTGAATTCTCAGGTTTCTTCTTGGTCTTGAAACAGTTTCATCTTGTAACCGGTTCTTGGCTGCTCTTGGAGTTCTAACCCGAGTCTTGATCTTGGCACGATCCTCTCTAAATACTACATTTTGAATGTTATCTGAATCTATTTGAATCTGACTCTCAAATTATCACAGACATATAAATACTCGGGGTTTGGGATCTAATCAAATCTCATATCTTTTAAAATTCATCTCCCAGATCCTGGCGTAACGCCAGGCGCATGACTCGTCGAGACTCCATAGGGGACTTGCTCTGTAATGGTGGAGAGGCAGCGTAAAGAACACGTTCTCCAGATGATGGCTCATAATAAACTTGAAGTGCTTGAATATCGAGGACCCAGTCAGATTTCATGCTCCACTCTCTGCCGAAAAGTTTGAGCGTTCTCCAGAGCTGAACTACCCGGATAAATAATGAAGTTCTCGATGCGATCTTTGCAAACTTTAGTCTCTGAGGCGATATTTTTACCAAGGCCTTGCCTTGGTTGGTGGGAATAGACCCTCTTCTTCTTCCTGGGCAAGGGGTGGTAAGGAGAACAAGAAAGAAGGACAAAAAGCAGCAGCGAGTGAACTCGAGTGTTGTCAATGGCGAAAAGGTGAAGAAGAATTGT
This sequence comes from Stenogyne calaminthoides, assembly GCA_037126765.1. Classification (NCBI taxonomy): domain Eukaryota; kingdom Viridiplantae; phylum Streptophyta; class Magnoliopsida; order Lamiales; family Lamiaceae; genus Stenogyne; species Stenogyne calaminthoides. The sequence goes on along the minus strand of JBBCBC010000001.1, from coordinate 28,808,834 downwards.
GGAGGTGAGTAAGCTTGACCCCTAAGGAAGTCTTCAAGCTGCGGTGAAAAAGGACATTGGAGTCAACTGTTCCAAACCCAAAAGGAATGGAAAGAAAAGGTAATTCTCACCTTTATTGTTAAAACTTGTTTAGCGGCGTAGTGTCAGATTTATGGGTGGTGGATCTGAATCCATGATCATGTTTGTTTTCACTTTCGGAGGGTTCAGCTTTTAGAAAAACAACTTAGTGGGAGTGAGATCCTCATTAATTGGCGATCTTCGAGAGAGTGGCGGTGGAAGCGATGGGAGAAGTGCACTGTCTTTTGAAGATAGAGTTTTAATTTTAAGAGATGTTCTTTTTCGTTCCAAATTTCTTAAAAAGAATTTGATTTAGGTTTCTAAACTTTTTCTTGATGGATATTAGGTTACTTTTTTAATAAAGTTGTTACCATTTCTCTTTTTTTGATAAATTTATACATCATGGAACTTTATCGAATAATCTCTATACAAATTAATTGCACTGTCCTTTTAAATGATCCTATAACACATCAGCGGGAAAAGAGAGCGTTCATCGGGCGTGAATCCAGACACTTCTATGGCATCTAAGATTGGGTCATATAAATCCAAAGAGGATCCAAAGGTTGGTGAAAGGCGGTTCTTTCGTTTCTAAGTTGAATCAATTCAACTGCGAATCATGTTTGGAGGGTAAAATGACCAAGAGGGCATTTGGAGCCAAGGGGAATAGAGCCAAAGAAGTGTTGAGATCGTTCAACGTAGATGTATGTGGTCCAATGTCAACCAAAGTAAGAGGAGGTTATGAGTATTTTGTCACTTTTATTGATGATTACTCAAAGTGCAGTTATATTTTCCTTATGAAGCATAAATCTAAGACCTTCGAGAAATTCAAAAGAATTTAAAGGCTCAAGCCAGAGAATCATAGGGAAAAACGATCAAGTCTCCTACGATCCGATGGTGGGCGAATACCTCGCGATGAGTTTTTGAACTACTTATGCGATGAAGGATTACATCCAAATTCTTCAGCATCTGGAACCCCTCAACAAAGCGGGGTTGCAGAGCGATGAAACAGAGAACTCTTTTAGAAATGGTTAGATCTATGATGAGTTATCTCACGAATCTTCCCAAGTCGCTCTGGGTCATGCCTGAAACAAGTTGAATTACATTCTCAACTTGGTGCCATCCAAATTTGCCTCCCAAACTCCAAAGAATTGTGGACCGGCGCAGCCTAGTTTGAGACACATGAGATTTTGGGGTGTCCGACCCACGGTTGGGACAAGGAGGCCGGTAAATTGGATCCTCGTCGAGTGGAGTTGTTTGTGTGATACCCTTTAGGAACAAAAAGGGTGTATGTTCTGATGGTCCCAAGATCAAAAGTAGTAATAAGCACATTTTAGATTTTGGAAGAAGACTATATGAACGAAAAGAAGACCCGTATGAGATTACCTTAAATGAGCTTAAGGGCTAACTCTCAATGCCAACTGCATAAGATTACATACTAAACTACACACTTACACAACCTAACTCGTCTGAAATTTAGGGTTGTGAAAGAGATTCAGGATCATGGAATAAAAGAGAGAGTCCTCGTGACTTGATTCCCGTCAAGACGAACCAGACCTAAGGACATATGACGAGGCAATCCAAGACAAGTGATGCAATTTTTGACAAACAAAGAATGAAAGTCTTAAATGGGTTCTATGATCATAACAGAGTGTGTGGAGCTGGTGAATCCACTTAAAGGGTCAAACTAATTGGTTGCAAGTGAGTGTATAAGAGAAAAGAGGACGGACGGAAGGTGTGGAAACCTTCAAGGCAAGACTTCGTAAAAGGTTATACTTTTAAAAGAAGGAATTAATTATGAGGAACTTTTTTTTCACAGAACCATGCTCAAGTCCATCCGAATTCCTTATCGATTGTCACAAGATCTCGACTTTAACTGGCAAATGGATGTCAAGACAAACCTTCTTCCTTAATCGGAAGTCTTGATGAAGAGATCTATATGCAACAACCCCAAGGCTTCATTGAAAATGGCCAAGAACACCTAGTTCTGGGACTCAAACAAGCATCCAGAGCTTGAACCAATGTTTTGATCATGTTATAAAGTCTTATGGTTTGATCAAATGAGTTCGAAAGTTGGTGTACAAAAGCTGATGTTTTAACTGCATTGGTATTCTTAGTAGTCTATATGTAGGCTACATTCGATCATCGGGAACGGCAAAAAGTGTTATCGGACGAAGGCATGGCTTCAAAAGCAGTTTGATATATGAAGGACTTAGGAAGCCAAGACACATCCTCGGGATCAAGATCGCTTAGATCGCAAAGAAAAGGATGATAGTTTAGTGTCTCAAGCTTATACATAGACAATTTATCTTGAAACGATTGAAGATGCGAGGATTCCAAGAAAGGCTTCGTACCTTCGGACATGGAATCCATCTATCAAGAAAATGTGCCCTACGACATAATAAAAAGAGATAGATGACATGAGAGGCATTCCATATGCTTCGTTTGCTGGAAGCCTTATGTATGCAATACTATGTATGCGAGATCGGATATCCTTTCTGGTTGCCAGGCGGCAAGATATCAAAGTAACAGGGAAAGAACATTGGACGTGAGTTAAAAACATTTTGAAGTATATGAAAAGAACTTGGGATAGAATGTTAATTTATCGGTTAGATAGTCTAATCCCCATCGGCCTTACATGGACTGGTTTCCAATCGGAACCTGAACTCCGAAGAAATCACCTGGTTAGTGTATTGTTTGCATGGGGAGAAGTTACATGGAAGCGTCAGCGTAAATCATGATTCTACCATGGAAGCGGATATCGTGGCCGGCAGTTTAGCTCAAGAACTTTCTGAATTTAGGGTACCGAATGCTATTTTATGTAAACAATCTTGGAAGCGATTTGCAAATTCAAAGAACGAGCCGCAAACCAATATGAAATACCATCTTACTCGAGATATCAGTGAAGAGAATGCAGCGAGGTAATGAAGCGACTGCTGAATCACGTTAACAAAAGTGCCTCGAATACGTTGACATGTGGAAGGAATGGGTGTCAGACCGTGCGATCCTTTGAAATATAAGTGGGAAGAAAGTATTAGGTTAGTGTAGGTGACATTAAATGTCACGTGTGCAAGACTACCACGAAACGTCTTTAGTATCTTTTAAAAGCGTTTTGAGTATTTAAGGTTTCATTGGGATTATATCGAAAAAGCATGCTTTTACTTTGTATAATCAAATCTAATTTTGACTTATTTATCGAAATAAATTGTTTATCATCGATGTTTTAAATAATATCATCTAACGTTACATATATTTCATCGATAATCGCTCAATAAATAATATTTGGTTACATAGCTTAATTTGCTGATACCGCATCACTGTAAGATTAAATTAATAAATTCTTGTAAAAAGTACATTATTCACGCACTCCAGATGGAAATGAACAATCCATCGTGAAAGGTTGGAAGTAGGCGTCCGGATTGACTTGTTTTTGACCAAGAGATTACACTACAAGATGACCGATCGGCGTAATCAATAGATCCACAGAGGACAAATTTTAACCGAATAAGGAAGAATTAATCCTCAGCTGTTCGTTATTTCTAATCTCGCCCTTAAATAGATCACGGTGGTCGGGTAACTATCGCTTTGACTTATCATAGTAGAGAATCAACGTAGATTCAATACTTTTATCTTCCGGCAAATTATTGGTCACTCATTGATTACAAGATTTATAATGGAGAATCGTGCAAGCACGCTTTGTTCGACGGTTCTCGTGGTGTTCATAAGCTTTATCATACCAAATCTTGCAAGTGGAACTAGTTTTACGGATGATAATGTTGAAATCGTTCTTTAACCAAGGATAAAAGATAATAATTAATGGAAAGCTATTTCAGCCGTCAATTAATTAATGGGCTAGATAATCTTAAACACGAAATAATAAAGCAAGAGCCATATTGGGACGAATATGGGTTAAGATGGATAGTGCAATATTAATTATGTAAGTGAGATTAATTAATATTTACGGGCTTGAATAATAGGCTCAATATCATAATTTAAAGATCGTTGGAAGGTCCAATCTTAATTCCCAAAGCCCCCCCAACAAATTTCAAACATAAAGTCCAATAACTCAAAAAGGTGTTTAAAAAATAAAATAAATCTTGTGATGGTTTTCCTATATTTTTTGAAAATTATGGATTAAGGGAGAAAGATTTCTTTTGAATTTTGTTATGGAACGAAGATATGTATTCTCCTGAATACAAGATTATCTCATTAAATTCAAGAAATCTCCCACTTAGTCATCCATATAGATATTTCAAAAATTTTGATAATTAAAGGAAAGAAAGATTTTCTTGAAAAGATATTATGGAAGATATGTATTTCTTGAAATACAAGAAATATCTCATAAATTCAAGAAGATCCAAATCTTGGATTCTTGCCCTAAATTTCGAAAATATTGCCATAACTCGACATACGGAATTTTGTGAATATTATAATAGGAAAAAAGTAATATAGAGGATATATTCAAGATTTCTCGAGATCAAGAAAAGATTTTCCCACATTGTTTTTTTCCCTAAATTTAGAGCCACTTAATTAATTTATAAATAGGGTGGATGATTCTTTCATTCCCAAGATAATTCCGTATCTTTAAAAAATTAAGAAATCACAAGGTAAATGCAACAAAATTTATTTTTCCTTTTGTTAATTGTTCGCAAGGCGTCCTACCACCGGATAGTCGAGCAAGGATTGGCGAATACTTGGGAAGTTCTTTTGGTGTGTCTAATCAACAAGACCATTGCCGCCCAAGAGGTATGTTCACGTAAACTCAGAGAATTTTTACATGCTTAGGATTTACGTGAATTGATTATATGCATGATTCGTTTTTGAATTATTATTTCGAAATTAATATAGATTAATTCATGCTAGTAATAATTATAAGAATTAAATTTGTATTTAAATATTCATCCCGAATAGAGTCATGCAACTTATTCCCAACAACATGGTGTAATTTAAATTCAACGTATAAAATTAATGGAGGCATGATAAAATAATTAATATGTTGCTAATTATGTTCAATCACATCAACCAAATTGAAAAATAAAAATAAAGAATATTAAAGAGATAAACAACTATTTAATACTACCTCCGTCCCCAAAATTTATTCTTTTTTTTGATATAGCTTTTGATGGGGAGGAGGGAGTATTATTTAAAGTGATAAAGTGATTTTTGATTGAGGGTATTTGTAGTTCTATATTTGTTATTACTAAAGCAATTATTTTTTTGGGTAAAAAGTAATGATATGAGATGTAATTTTAAAAATATTATGACGGGTCATTTTTTAAAATGGTTAAATAACTTTTTGGGATGGAGGGAGTACTCAACATCTCATCACTTAATATTTTATTTATATTTGAATAAAATATTGTCTTTTTAACTCATTTAGATCCATAAAATACGACATGCTGGTCAGAATTAGTGTTTAATAATAGAGAGCAAAAAATTCGTGAATCCTGTGCGGGTCAAACCGGGTCAAACATATATTTCCTAAAATTTCACGCAAAGGCAGAACAACAAAACTCGCTTCAAGATATGTGATACTATGAAGGCAAACATATGTTACAAGTATATGTACGTGTTATTGTAAGGAAAGGATCCGGTGAAATACGACTAGGTGTCGAAAAGAGAAGCACATAAACAAGAGGGAAAAAATTTGCGGATCATGTGAGGTTGAACTCGATCAAACATATTTTTTCTATAAAATTAAAGCCAAAACAATAACGTAATCCTTGCCTCAGATTCACATTATAAGGCAAACATTTGTTACAGTAAGTATATGTATTTGTTACTATAAGGACAAAATGACACTCCCTCTATTTTCATCCACTTCCCTTTTTGTTTTTTTATCTTCTTTTCCTTCTGACCTATGACCAATTCTAAGTAAAGACTTAAATCAATAGACACACCATTGAATTAGTAAAAAAAATCTCTATCATCACGTAGTAACACATAATTCTCTTTACATTATCACATATTTGTCTTTATAGTAACATACATCGAAGTGAGTTTTTTAAATTGTGTCTTTGGACTCTTTTAGGAAATATCCTGGCCAGTTTAAATACTTGCGTAGGATAATTTAAATTTTAAACTCCTTCCTATTTTAACTATATTTTACGGTGAAATATTTCACAGAAAGTTCCCTAAAATAAAATTATTAAACTTATTATATAATTATATAAAAATTAATATTATACGGTTGATGGGTCTGACCTAATCTTATAGGGCTCAACCCATATGGTCACCGGGCTTAAATGGTCCAAAAGTCTTATCAGTATCGATAAATTAGCGAAAAAAGCTTAGTCTAAACCTTATTTTTTTGGGATTAAACCTATGTTTTAAAAAACCGAACCGAGTCGAGCCGGACGACCCCAAAAAAAGGTTGGATCAGGTGGGACCTGGCCTTGATCGATTGAGCCGGATTGAGCCAGATGACGTCATAATAAATATTATATATATATATATGCATAATTTTTAAAAAAATTCAAAATTACATCTCATTTCATTACTTTTACCCACAAAAGTAATTTAATTTTACATCCCATTTCATTACTTTTACCCACAAAAAGTAATTTACTTTAATAATAAAGCAAAAAGATTACAATATTTCCAAAAAAAATAACTTTATCACTCTAACTATTAATAAATAATTTTCCTTTAAAACTAGTGTTAAAAAAACAAATGGATAAATAAATTTAGAACCAAAGTAGTATAATTACTTGATATTTAAAATTTGAAGATCAATACTAAAATATATAGATTTAGATGATATTATAATTTTTATTTTTATTTTTTGACGTAAGAGATGATATTATAATTACACTTGAATTCATTAAATTTAATTTTTTAAAAACCTTCTAAAAAATATTTTTTAAAATTCGAGTACACTTAAATTTTTTTAAGAAAAATACATATTAATTGTATTTTATAGAAAATGAAAACAAAGCCCCAAAATTGATAAATGTGGGTTCAAGGAAAAAAAACAAAAAATGGGGTCAATAAAAAAACAAAAAAAGGGGCGGTTAAATAACCTAACCTAATCTCTCTTCTCTTCATGCGTTGATTCATTCCATTTTTCTTTCTTCAATCGGCGCCATGCCGCACATTAAGCCATCTACCGCCATCTACCACCCACCATTTCACAACCATCCACCATCCACTATCCACAACAATCGGCGGCATTTGCCGCCGCTAATCCATCCACCATCCACAACCATCCACACCCGGGCGTGCCGCCACCGCCAGCGACCACCATTTCGCCGCCTCCACCATCATGACGACGTTAAATGCCAAATCCGCCAGGAAGGTTGCCCCGCCCAGCTCAAACCGAAGGACAACATCGTCCTCCTTTTTTTTTGGTTTTTTGTTGAAAACCTGTGGCGGCGGTTCACCGTTCTTTTTTTCGGGTTTTGAGGTGGGCCGCCCAATAGCGGTTCTATACACCTTATTGGGCCGCTTTTGGGAGCGTTCACGGTCCGACCGGTCCGACTGGCCGGTCGGACCTGCTTTTAAAACATAGGATTAAACAGACCGTCAAACTATTACCCTTTTTAATATCTCTACTCCCAATATTAAAAGTACCCCCTTACTTTCCATCAAAAGTATTCAATATGACCCACAATTTATTAATAAATTAATATATTTTCTTAATTAAAGTGCCAAAAAAATAAGGAAATATACCGCGTGAGGGGGGAGTATATGATAATAAAACTAGGACAATTGCCAAATTTTCAAGAATAAAAGATTTCAGGAGCAATAAATTTATTGGGTTTTTAAAGTTAGGGGTTAGGGCTAATGGGCAGTTGGGGGAGCATGAGTTATCCTTAATTAGGAGAAACATATCACATGTTTAAATCTTCATCTTCTATTATTAATTCCACTATCTCATGGAGATGTCCTCAACATATATCAATGATCTTGTGAGATTTTTCCTGCATATATCAAAAATTTGTAACTTACACTCCAATAGTAAAAAAGAAACACCAACAAAACATATTCACTGGCAGAGATGTAGCAATGAAATTAATAGCCAATCTTTACTCGTGTAAAGATTTTGCTTTTAAATGACAATAGGTAGCGTTCTTACGTTTGATATTCAATTCAAATATAAACTCTACGAATCCCTAATCACAAAGTGGGCGTATGCATAGAGATGTAAGTTGAGTTTCTACTATGGAGTTAAATTCACGATGAATACAAATTAGGTGAATACTACCGTAATGCATTTTAAAAATACGAATTTGTTTTAAACTAAAACGTTGATCTATTAATATGAAAAATGTTATATATACGATTCAAACAGAAGTCACATATATATGTTTTTGGAGTGCAGTGCTTGACCTAGACACGAAACCCACTTTTACAATCAATTATGCCGATCTAAAGTAAATGACAAGATCTTGTGTGTATATAACCACCAGTATACCATGCAATTCAAGCAAGTATTTTTTAAATATGCAATTTATTAAATTGAAACATGCAATTTGTTTTCTCTAACAAAATTGACCTAGTATCAAATATTTTGTTGCAAGTACAAATGGAAGGCGTTGCAAGAATCCAATACAATACATTCACTTTAATATGAACAATTACAGCCTGGCACCCCCAATACCCCATGACTCAACATTATAGGATATGGAAATTTGTTATTAAAAAATTGAATGGTTAACTAATTTTTCTATCAAGGATAACCATATTTTGTTGTCAAACAGGCGTGTTGGCCAAAATGGCACAACTCCTTTTAGATAAAAAAAATTTAATGACGAGAATATTTTTAATAATAGTATCAAGAAAAGCTATAATGACAGAATGGCGATAGAATTTCTATTATTATAAACAAGTTTTTCTCATAGTAATGGTACCAAACACGAGATAAAATGGATAAGATATCAATATATGTCATATCCAAGCAAAAGAGGTCTTGATATATATATTTTTTTTTTACTTCTCTTTTTTACTTGAATTTATAAGAATGTGCATTACTCGAACTAGAAAGCAAATCTTAAAATCCAAATCCCATTTCTTGCCGCTTTTTGATCGTTTCATAAAGATGGCGAGAATATAGTGATAAAGTGATAAAAGTGTTAGTAGAAAAAGTTTGTTTATTAGTATTTTATGTGATAAAATGATAAAGTGTGGGTAATGCAGAAAGAGTTGTTTATTAGTATTTTATGTGGATATAGTGATAAAGTGATGGATAAAGTGTATTTCATTTTAGGAAATAATCTTTAAAGATTTGAGACAAAAAATGGAAAGAAAACTTGAAAGAGATTGAGCAATATTTTTAAGATAAACAATCTACTTATTTAAAGTTGTACATACTTGCGCTCAAAAAAAAAAGTTGTAAATATTAAAAGAATGATGAGTTATCTCGCATCTATCTCAAATCGGTTTTAGGTTGACTTTTTGCGCGTTTTTTACGGCGAGTTGATATTAATTGAATTGATAATTGGTTTAAGAGGTGGGTATGATAAATGACGGCATAAATCTATCATCCCCCCTCCTAAAATCAATTATCAATTCAATTACTAATATAAAATTCGTCAGAACACGTGTAAAAGTTTTATTAGAAAAATTGATTTGAGACGGAGGAGTAATATTCTAACGATAGGATCATTTCATGAGTTGAAGAATCTATCCCACAAGCATTTCTATATATCCGTCTCTCACACAATAATTCATATTTTATAAACATCACACATATTTTTATACGAATATAATAATAGAGTAATAAAATGAAATATTAATACAAAAAATATGATACCTTATAATGCTTTTCTGTGTCCGAGTGGTTAATTAATCCAAGATCAATTCGAATTACTCTCACATTTTTACACTCATATAAATATCTCTAATAAATATTACTAAGTGAATCCTTTTTTTTTCTCTGAATATGTGAAAAAAAAAATTTTATTTGTCCAATTAAAAAAAAATTATTTTTTTTCATAACCACTAAAACTTAGGACCCATCCAATCATAAATCCACCCAATAGTTCTCCTTAAAACAAGCGTACCTCGGCCTCAGTCCCTACCCCTAAAAACTTGGGGGTACCCATAATGCCAGGCTCCGGCCCCCATTAGACATATAAATTTGTTTTATGCATTTTTAACCTTTTATTGCTCTCATTAATCACGAATACATTTGACTGAAGTTGGCGAATATTGAATATTAATGCGTTTTTTTTTTTTTAAAGTTGATTGACTAGCAGTGGCGAGGACTAAAACGGTACCAAGCTTTTACGACATCCTTTTTTTTTTCTAGTTTTATATACATTCCAGTTAGATTGAGTATTTACAAGTCGTTTAAAAAAATGCAATTTGTTATCTTCGAAGTCGATCTTTATTTATACCTAAATGTACAATTATTTTTATATTAATAGTTGTCCAGCTTTTAATATAAACAAGTCAGATCTTTTAAGATAACAAATTCTTCGCTTAAATGACTAGAAATAAGATAAAGGCATTTGGATGCACATGAGACTCACTCCATTTTTTTTTCTTTGAGTGTTAAATAATCAATGTAATTGTATTAAATACACAAACTTTCATGCTAAACTCTTGTGTGCTTTAAAATCGATCAATTATTAATTTATTAATTAATATCATTAATATCAACTTATATGCATTAACAATAACATTTAATACTATGATATTAGTTTATAGGGTGTAAAAATCAATTAATAAATTAGCGATATTAAATTATAAATATAATGATAAATTTAGTATTCAGAATAGTTTCATACAAAACATAATTTTATTAAAAGCTATTATTTAATAACTTTCGATTTGAATTTTTTTCTTTTCTAATAGTATTTGATAATTTTTAAACCATTTCATATGAGATAGCCTCCACTTATATATTTAGAAGAATATCACTATGATTTGTTCTTTTAAAAGTTTTTTTCGTAATTGATCTGAGTAGATCTGGTATGAAATTAGTTCGTGTTGTGTACTATGACAATTGAAGCCGCTTAACCCGTCTGGTGGTACTCGTGGAGAGTAAAAGTAAATCTTCTCGTGGCGAGAAGGGTTTGGCCGAAATGCATGAAGATGACCACACGAAGGGCAGGCCCTTCTCGTGATACGCTACTTACCGGCAATATCTGATTGACCATGGACTTATTAGCATGAAGAATAGATTGAGGAGTAACTTGGGAATGGTTTAGAACTAACGATAAGTATCCAGATGCCAGCGCTCGGTAAAAATAGATTCGAATGCAGATTCGTCCCAACCTAGAGCCCAGCTTGTGCATGAGGCCTTTAACTAATTATGTATCTATAAATATATTTGTAAAGACTCCTTAAAGAGGTGATTTTTAATACTCTTAGGATATTATTATTCATATTTTTACGGCTTTGGTATTATCTCGGATATGGTAATTCATGAATCGAGTTGAGCTACCAGCGTTGTTCTTGCTTTCGTTCATTTACTTAACTGCAAATTGTTTTATGGCTGAAACATATTCCTACTGTGATTTAAGATACTTAAAATACGTAGGAAGCATTCCCGAATTTTGCTAATTTTTGCAGCTCAGAATCCAGCTGCGCAAGCGAAACGAGATCATGGTTACAGGGCCATTACTACGGAAGAAAGCCTCGCGATTGTCTAGAAATTAGGACCTGGGTGCAAGCAGTTAAGATTGAGGAGATCTTTAAGACTTGAAGAATGAAGAATGCATGGGTCCTTGCGTAAGCAAATAAGTTTAAATAAGGAAGGCGACCGGCCGGGCGCATGACGTCACGGCTCAAGGGTAAAGCCCAGCGCTAAACTGGAGACGAATTGACTGCGACCTGGCGGTGGCTGCACCACAGTCCATACGCGAAGGATAAGGCCCGGTAAAATCGTAAAACCCATGAGGCGTAAGGAATCGAGCTGACTCTCGGTCGCCCCGATCGCTTGGGAATCACGAGGGTTGAGGAATGACACGAAGGATGATGAAGTACATTTCGTCGCAGCCATGACCGAGGCTCGGGATTCTTGAAGGGAGGAGCGAGATGGGCGAACCGGATCTACATTGTGTTTGTCCTCCTCATGCTGGTGGCCCACCACCACAAGATCCACCGAGATCTTTCCAAGTCGATCCGTGATGCCGGATCGCGACCACTGGGCGAAGACGGTCTGACCCATCGGGAAAAAGAATGCACGCCAGCACTTTCGATTGAGGCGAGAACTGTCGTATTCCTCCGGCCTCCTGCCGGACCAGTCGCATCAATGGGCTGGCCCGGAATCGGGCGGTCGTCTGACCTCGCGAGTTATTCTGTGATAACCGGCCAGGCCAGACCAACAGCAATCTGACTGATGTGTGGAGCATCTAGCGACCATGTGCGCGTTTTCCCTCTTGCTGGCGAGCAGGCCTAAATGGTTTACCTCACTCACCTTTCGATCAACTCGTTCGAACCTTCAGGGCTTCTTCGCCGATCGCTTTTGCGGCAGCACCACAGGCCGCCGAGCGTTATTTAGCAAATGTATCGAAAGCCAGCGATGAATGCGGCGGTAAGTGTTTGGAAGATCGACAAACTTATCCTCGAGAGAACCACTAAAGGCGGCGAAGGCTAAGCTCTCGCGTCGCGATCACGGACTGGAAAGGGTCAGCATGCGGCCCATGGCGGCATGACCTCTCGATTACCCCACATGACACTGAAATTTGGGGCATGGGCGGTGACATCGTGCTGTATGGAGATCGTACACCCGAGGCTAGAGAAGTGGTAAAAGTGTGAGCCGAATAACAAGAAATCAAGACAAGATTACATAGCCAATAGTGATTTCAAGCCTTTTGAAGACCGGTGGCGGTCTAAGTTGATCTAATATTTAGCACATCACCCGTGTACATATTCACCCAGATAAAGATAAAACAAGGTTGCTCGGGAACCACGACTAATCAAGAAAGCGATGAAGACAAAGCCCGACAAGTATTGCCATTACATAATGAGATGATGTAATTACAATACAAGAGAATGTCGAGACTTGTTGAAACAATACAGAAACTATAATAATATGGATAGTTACACTAATATGTGAGGCAAACCCTCTTGCCCGAGACAATCGAAGATCACGATGAGGCCCTGCATTTAAGTCGCAAAGGTTGGGAAATGCAGGAGGCGGAGGAATGGTGCTACGAGTGCCCCCTATGCTGCACCATGATGGATGAGGGTAATCACACTTTGTCACCTTTCGAGGGGTGCAGGCGGTCTCGCTACGCCTCAATCAAGGCATTATTCTAAAAAAGCATCAAAAGGCCAAACTCAAGAGATGAGTCCCACACCTTAGCCTGCGGGGAGAGCTGTCGACTTTCTCAGAAACCAACACAGGCGTCGTCGTCTGGTCACACAAAAGATATGGGTGTTATCGGCCTGAGAGGTAACCTGACCAGGACAGACATAGACCCAAACGGAAAGTGATGCATGCGAAGCAAAAGTTAGGTCCCGGAGAAATATCTTGTTGAAGAAGTGAAGAAGGTGGTGAACAACGACCTCATATGATAGGCGGAAACGGCCCAATGGGTTTCAATCTGATCTTAGTAATAATGGAGCGTAGGGGTTATGCATCGGTAGTGTGTTAGAGTCTGAGACATACAATCTATTGTAAGGACACATAATACTCGATGATAATCCAATTTGATTTATTATTATAGTTCGCTTCCAACAATGTGTGGCACATACACTTGTTTGAATAATATGTGTTTGATTGTTTGCATTTATTCATCTCTGATGTTCCATCGAATCATTGTTGTCATTGAGGTTGTGAGAACTAAGATGACTTAAGCAATTCTCAAATGGCCCCAATCAAGGATCATCAAGAATGTGGGATATTGATGATGCAATTGAGATTGGTGTAAGATACGCATCATACTCTTAGACAATTATAGAAGATATCCTTTACTATGAGATTTTAGATATCTCATGACGGATGGCCGAATACCTTAGAGGTATTGGTATACCCAGTCAGAAATCGGTTTGATGTAAGTCCACAATATGTGCTCCACGGGTGTCTCGTTAGTGGGAGCGATGTGATACCCATGACTTGAGGTCAATACGCACTTGTTATGTGCAAAGGATGAACTTTGACCATGCACCGACGCCGTTTTAATTTCCACGGGTAGAGATGCTTGGATTGGGTTCATCACTGAGGAAATGCATGTCTTGATAGTAGTTGAGCCAAGAATAGATTCATTCCTCATCGATTTAGAGAATGCTCATCTTCTCATCATAATTGGATCTAAGTCTTCCACGATGCACATCAGCATAGACTTTATTGGGCTAAGCAGACATACATGATCAATTAGTGATTAGGAGATAATATGATTAAGTTATTTGAATAGACACTTCATCATATTTCAAGACTTAATTCAGTATTCGCAAAAATGAAAGGAAGAAATCGAATAGCTCATGTTTAGTTACATGGTTTTGAACGTTTAACCTGCAATATAAGGTGAGAATGTCGGATTTATCATTTCAGGAGTTCAATTAAGACCAGATTAGTTTGTACTAATCGCCGACATATGAGGGCATATGTCACACAATAAGAAGTTCCTTTTACGGGATTATAGTTGGTTGATTAAATGTTAAATTTGGATTTAATATTTAATTTATGGAGAATAATTAATAATAGATTAATTTGGAATTAATTATTATTAATGTTTAATTAAATTGGATTTAATTAAATAGGATTCCCAAATAATAATATGGAATATTATTTATAGGATTTAATATATATGGGAATCAAATCTGTAGGATTTGATATACATGAAATTAAATCCGTAGAGATTGGATGAGGGAAATAAATCTGAAGATTTTATAAGATTAGGAATTTATTTCCTAATCAGTTAGCTTAAGATTTCAGTGGGTCTTATATATATATGAGCTCTGGAAAATTCACAACAACGTCAATTCACATTCTTCCAAAGATTCTGAGTTAGGGTACCACTAGGAAATTCATCTCGGGATTCAACACCGCAATTAGATGCAAGTCCGGCGCGATGGGGGATTACGTGGATACCATAGTAGAGAATATGCGTAATGCGATTCAGTAAGGTTTCTCTTTTATGTTTACACGTATTTAATTATGCAATTATATGTTTAGTTGGTGAACTCTCTTAATTCCACTGCTGCATGTATTACGTGTTTACGGTCTTCTAAATTTAACAGCCGTATCGTGAGCTTTCAGACTCTTTACATTTTAATTGCGATATTGAATTGGTTTCTAAATTAAATTTTTTAAAAACTGGATCTGCAGCCGATCGTGTTGATCAAACACTTTTATATGTATTTGTTTCGATTAGAACATGTTATTAAATAAACACACCTCGCTTTATTTACACCCATTGTGCTCGTTGTCTTCAATCGCTTTAAGTTTTTCTAGGAAAACTACGCCCTTCTCCCCGTCATTAGCGCAGGCCCAGCCCTCGAGCGACCCGTGATAAGCGCGCCAGGTTGGCGTACCTGTGCACGCAACATAGCCTCTCATGGCGAGCACATAGCCGCGTCGGCGGATTAGATGTCATTTCGCGACCGTCGTCTTCCTTAAAGCTCTCCCGATTTGTCTACAGCCTCGGTTGCGGTCACTGCGTTTACGTGGTGGTCGCTCCTGTTGCCGATTAAGTAGCGGGCGCCGTCGTTTAACTTCATCTCGGGATGTTGGTCTCGACTATATTTCGATTCGCGACATCCCTGCCTTGTTTGGAATCTGATTGAGGTGATGCTCCAAGATAGGTTTGATCTCTCAACAAATCCGTTCGTCTTCGCCATGATCTGATGGGCTTCGCGGCTCCTTGGCGCATTATTCTGTTTACTCGCGATAAGCGAAATCGCCCGCACCAACGCCTAACGATATGGCGATGACTCACGCCACTTCAGCTGTCATGGGCGTTACGCTGTTGTTCTTTTGATCTCTGATTTAAATTGAATACTGTTTATTTTCGATTGGGTGTTTGAAACTAAATTAACCTAATAGTTTGGCTTGATTTGTGGTGTTTGAATAATTAATCGATGCTGATGAATTATTGAGCAGTTTGATTGACGTTGGTTGACAGATTGAGCTTTAATTTGGTAAATGGTAAGTGAGAATGTCTTTGAAGTGAATTTTTGAGTCCTTGGTGTTATGTGTTATTTGCGCAGGCATGACAAATGATAAATTGAAATCTAATTTTGGAAAATTTATAGAATCAATTTTGAGTGGATATTAGTTGGAACATTCAATTAATTGGATTAATTCTTCATTTAATAATCTTAAAAATTAAGTTTTAGGAGTGAGCTTAAATTGTTTAAAGTTGTAAAACCCTGGTAACATTTTCGTTTGAAATTAATTCTTTAAAATCATGATCTCTTTGTTTGAGTGGCGGCACCGATATTTATTAGAAGACGGTATTAAATGCTTGGGTAAACGGCGCCCAATATTATGATTATTTAAAATAAAATATGGTTTTCATAAAAATTAATTTGATAAGATGTACTTGAGATTAAAAAATGCTTAGGATGTTTGAATTTCTGATAATTGCATAGAACACTGCTTCTTTTGCTCAGGATCTCATCCATCATTTTATATGGACATATAATGTGGCATGATAATTTTATAAAACAACTTAACTTTGTTCCACAGCCCTGTGAAGAACAAAAAGGGTAAGAGACTCAGGATTTGAACTTAAGGTGCGGTTTTACAATTGAGGTTTTGGAGACCTACAGGGTTTATCTTTATTACCTTGTGACCCAGCCTACATTTGGATATGATAGTAGTAATGTGGTTCTAGTCCATTATGATTTATATTTGATATAAATTTGTACTTTTTCCGATGAGGTCGTTAGAGTATCTAGAAAATAATGGAGACAAAATAAAACACAAAAGAAAGCGCCCGTGTTTATTTTGATTCTTTGAATATCGATCATTAAAGGAATTATGTTTAATTTCCGTTTATTTTATTTCCTTCGGTTATTGTAATGTGTATGTTGCGATTGAGATGTGTTTTGAAACAAACAAAATTGGCTGCCAAATTTTTTCGGATCGCACTTAGAAACATGTGTTTAAAGGTGCTAAGAATGATCGAAAACGACGAACACGCGTATCCCCGCGCATTCTTCATGGTAATTCGAGGCAAATGACGCTTGAGCGACGGCACGAAGAATCAAAAAGGATGCTTCCCAGACTCCGGGCAGTGATGTTGCTCGGCATGACTCGATATACATAGCAAATAACGCAGAAACGGTCCTTCTAAATGCTTTCAAGATCATAATGATCTCTTTGATTACGAATCTGGATGCGAGATTTATGAAGTAGTGAAGATTTTAAATAATAGATTAGCTAAAGAAGATTTCACCTCATATTGCTTAAGATGACTAGGCTTTGATGTTAACGGTTTTTGAGTTAAAAGATCAATGTTTTTCATTTAGTAATTTATCCTCAGGTAAACTCCCGGATTCATATTTTAGCTTAATTGTGAACTCTGAATGAATAAGAGCGGATCAAAATACATGCGAACTTCTGCGTGCTCAGACTTTTTGAGTTCACTATCTGCAGATGAATATTCAAGAAAGGTAGTGAACAAGGATGTGTCTTACTATAAGGAAAGAAGCGGAAGAAAGGTATAGGTTACAGTTTGCTAAAAGAAAAGCCTTGGGGTGCTTCATCACTAGAACATCTATGTTTGTTATTAAGATAGACATATCCACAAATAGCTCTGGCTTCATTTGGAGTATTGAATCTGCGGATCTTGGCTCTAGCATTTATCACCGATGTAGAAGAGCGGACTCGTGTACCGAGGCGGTTAGGCCGAGAGTCTGGGCAGGTTACTCTTTGAGCATTATTGGGACATGTGTTGAACTTTTACCCTTTTGTTTAGATTAGAACTTAATGATTGTCATTGGTTCTTCCCCATTACTTACATAACATTATTTTTCATTCTATGTTAGACATTGAGGTTATTCGGCCCGTTTGAAGCGATATGGTGGCTATTTCCGTTGGAATGGTTACTTGAGTCTGCTATGTGGTGAATGGTTTATACTTGTTGCATTGTGGATATAATGTTCTTATAATATACAAATAAAATACCGAACTTATTAATCATGAAAGCTTGAGCTTACTTGGCTGTCGTTATGCAAGATGAAACCAGCGAAAGGAATTTACAAGAAAGGTTAAGAAAGTTGAACTCTGTACTTGAATTTTGGCTTTTAGTCTTGGGAGATTGTGAATCTTGTCTGCATGGGAATAACCCTTTGTTTTAGAAAGAGAGTGTATACCCCGAAAGAAGTTCTGAGAGTTGATCCACATTGGCGTATGTGACCATTGCTCCTGCCTAGCTAGGGGTCACTTCGATTGCTTCATCACTTTTCTTGATGATTTTCGAGATACGAAGTACGTGTATCTTTATGAACACAAATCAATCTTTTGAGAAATTCAAAGAGTACAAAACTCAAGTAAGTAACTTCGTAAGAATATCAAGACTCTTTGATTGGATCGAGAGGTGAATACCTTAGCCATGAATTCAACGATTACTTGAAGTTACATGGAATCCGCTCCTAATGGACTTCTCCTAACACCACCAGATGAGCAATGCGGTGAGAGGTAAACTTAATCCCTGCTAGACATGGTGAGGTCCATGATGAGCTTCTCTCTCTCCGAGATTCTTGTGAGATACGGCGTTACAAACCTCAATTACATTCGACAGAGTTCCATCTAAATCGGTTGAGCATACACCGTATGAACTTGGCGGTGTGGCAAGAAGCCTTTTACCATATCAAACATGGGATTGCCTACATGATTGTGAAAAAGAATGCTTAACGAAAAGATGGGAATCCAAGGTAAAAAATGGTTACTTTGGGATATCCTGAAAACTAAAGGATATTGCTTTATCCACCGAGAAATAATCGTTGATTGTTTCGTTGGAATTAGAGCCGCGTGAAACATGAATCACATCGCAATTTAAATTAAAGTTACCAACAATCTAACAATTAATCAGATACAGACATAAGAACTATAACAAAATCTCTTACAAGAATTGATTGCAGATTACCCTCATGGGTATCCACGCAATCCCCAATTCGGACGGCACCTGACGGCCAAAATCTCGAGACCGGTTTTTTCTAGGAAAAACCCGGAGCTAGATTTTATGGAGAAAATATAAAATCCGTATTATGAATTCCCAAGAGCTCATATATATAGGAAAAGTCTAGCTTAAATCTCGCCTAACCCGGGATTGGGAAATAAAATCCTAATCTTTATTTAAATAAATTTCTAAGATTTATTCCCATATAAAATTCTACTGGATTTTCCATATATAATAAATAGTCTATGATTTAAATATATATTGAAATCTGACCATGTAAAATATATTATTATTGGGGACATGACTGAATAAATCTAATTTAATTTAACATTAATAATAATTAATTCCAAATTAATCACAACCCATTAATTCATCCATAAATTAAACATTAAAATCAATTTAACATTTTCGTCAACCAACTATAATCCATTAGGGAACTCGCATTTAATGTGACCCATTGACTCATATATCGACAGGGGTCAGTCAAACTAAGTGTAATTAGACTAATCCCGATAAATCAGTTATTACAAAATATGCTATAAATTGATTGCGAGAAACATGCAACTACACCTGGCGAATACAGGCTATTACGATTTCCTTTACTCCTTTTTACATTCTGAATACTTTCGATTAAACTTGAACATGATGAAGTGTCGTTGAATAACTTGATAGGACACCTTTAATATTCAAATTGATCCTTCATGCACTTTAGTCAGGGTATGACGTGCATTATTAATAACTTTGCTCAATTATGATGAGAAGATGAGTATTCCTCTCTAAATCCACTTTGAGGAAATCTTTTCTTGGCGCTCAATCACGCAGACACGCATTTCGTGATGAATCAACTAAATCAAGATATCTACCCATGTATCTGAAGCATTGGCCATGGTCCGAAAGTTCATCACTCCACACTTGATGTCAAGGAGATAATCCCTGGGTCAAGAAGAGTATCATCGCTCCCACCTAACCGGACACCCGTAGAGCACATATAATGGAACTACATCAAACGTATTTCTTGATGGGTATGCAATACCTCTAGGTATTTAAGATCCATCATGATACATAAGTATTTAAATAGTAAGTGAGATCTCACTACACTCTCTAGAGTATGATCTGGTCGCACACCAATCTCCACAGATCATCAATATCCCATTCTCCTCGGCGATCCTCGATTGGGGTTTTGAGAATCATGTTAGGTCATTTGAGGTTCTCACTTTCATCAATGACAGCAATGACTCAAGGAACACATATAGAAACAAATGCAAACAATCAAACATACTATTCTAATAAAGGCACATATATTTAATATTAAATAAACAATAATATTAAATCAATAATCGTAATATTATCATTATGTCCTTACAATGTATTGTCTTTGTGACCACCCCTAACACTAACAGTTTAGGCGAATAAAGTTCCTCGAATAAGACTTAGTGTCTTTAAGGAACAAAATTAAATGTCGATAAAACTGAAGAAATTCAAGAACCATGAATTAACAAAGAGATCGATATCTTGTTAAAGCAACATGACAAAAGGAATCAAAGGAGCATTCATCAATTTTCACGGTATGAGTCTTTCACTAGGGTGATCGTCTTTCACCAGGGAATTGGAGTATGATTGCGGTCTGCAAGAACTCA
Source organism: Stenogyne calaminthoides (assembly GCA_037126765.1). NCBI lineage: Eukaryota > Viridiplantae > Streptophyta > Magnoliopsida > Lamiales > Lamiaceae > Stenogyne > Stenogyne calaminthoides. Next base: position 28,788,121 of record JBBCBC010000001.1, on the reverse strand, counting down.
ATTACGTTGAACGAGAACAAAGATAGTTCAAACTCCCAGCCCAAGAGGCACATCGGAAAGCAGCTCTTGAGGACTCTTTGGACATTGATGAAATCGATGCACCACAAAATTTTCAAAATCAGAATGCATAAAACCTCGCATTAAACACTGACCGTGGTCGATTAGAATCGTAATCTACCCATTAGAATCGACATTACTCTTGGAAGAACTCGATAATATATGGCATATACCCGGACCAAAGATAATCCTAATTCTATTCTCACAATATGAACATGATTCGTGAAGTGACATGGGTCATTAACCGTAGATGGACTCGATGTACACCAATCAAGTTCAGACTTGTTGAGAGTCACCTAAAGGGGTTAGACCATATGTTGCGTTGGGTCTTCAAGCATAAGATCGATGCAAATGGCAAAAGCACAAACCTACAAAGCTAGGTTGGTGGTGAAGGGTTATAATTCCACGTAAGGCATTGACTATGAATAAACCTTACTCACAAATTTTGCAAAAAGATCTAGTCCATTAATTTTACTTGTGATAGCAAAGACACTATGATTATGAGATTTGGCGGATGGATGTCAAACAGTCTTCATCAATGGAAACATTGATATGAAGTGCTTTATAACTCAACCAGTAGGTTTTATATCAGCTAATTCTAATCTAGTATGTAAGCTAAAGAGATCCATCTGGATTGAAGCAAGTTTTCTAGAGTTAGAAGGATTTGATGAAGCTATCAAAGCCTTTTGACTTCGTAAACGGAAGATCCTTCATTTATCGAAATGCAGCGGGAAGAATATTGTCTTCATAATCATTATATATCGGCGACATGTTAATTTGGAAACAATATCCGTTAATGCGGTCGATGAAAAGATTGGTTATCAAGGCCTTCGTGATGAAGGATGTGGTGAGAAACTCTTGCATCTTGGGATCAATATCACATTGATAGATCCCAAGAAGATGATACAGGGAGATGTCACAGGTCCACCTGTGAACAAGGTGTTGAGCGTTTTTGCGATGGAAACTCTAAGAGAGATGCTCTATCGACAAATCGAAGACTCAAAGCCCATCAAGAAGGATTGTCATATTGAAGGCGATATCAAGCACATGAAAGATGTCCCACGTGCATGCACGGTGGGTCATCGTGTCGCGCCATGCTGCCTTTTCACTAGGCCAGCGTGGCCTACGGTATCGACATCAGCGGTAGACATAATAATATAGAATGGGTGGTCTCTGGTTTTCTGTCCAGGGAACCGTGATATCTTAGACGGCCAAGAATGTTTTCTTATACATGGTGGAGCCAGATAGAACTAGTAGTATTTGGTTATGTTAGCGCCAGGATTTCCAATCTGTTGTGATAAGTCTGCAAATCACGGTCAAATTCGTCACTCTCAATGATGAGGCGATTGGTTAGAATAGTTCCAAGCAAATGGACTTGCAATTCAACCAGCCCAAAGTTGAGTGCATTGTTGTGCTCGAGCGCGAGGCGTGAATTTATAATTTCTTAAAAGAATAGAATTATTAGAACCATGACTGGTGCGGTTGAACAAGAACCGCGGATCGAAAGCAAAACGCGTACCCAACTTTATGTTTGATCAAAGGAATTATACTTGATAGGAAATACTCGTTAAAATATATTTAATTTGGCGAATCCTTTTCCTTTACGAAAACCTTTGGTGTTCATGTACACACTAGACGGCTTTGATGGTCTAGGGGTTAGACTTATCACTAGGTGATTGACTTCTAAATTACAAGTGGGATATTGTTAGTGTTAGTCTCCAGACAATCTGTGGAGACATAATAATCGATGATATTGATTTGATTTAATATTATAGTTCTTTTAATATTAATGTATGATAATACGCTTGTTTTTGAATATATGTTTGATTGTTTGCATTTATTCATGCAAGTGTTCTATGGTCGTGTTGTGTCATTGAGTTTGTGAGAACTTCGGATGACTTAAGCATGTTAATCAAATGTTGCGATCGGATCATCGAGAATGAGATATTGATGATCTGATTAAGTTAATTGTCTGTTGCATCATACTCTTGAGTGTAATGAATCTCACTTACTACGAGATCTTGGGCTATCTCCATGATGGATGCACAAATACCTTAGGGGGTATTGGTGCCATCGAAATAGTTTGATGTAAGTCCACAATATGTGTCGGTGTCTCCAGTTGATGGGAGCGATCCTAGATCCTCCTTTGACCTTGAGGTCCCAATCACATACAGCGTGTGTGGGTGATGAACTTTGACCATGGCCAGCTTACTTCCATGGGTAGATACTTAAACTGGATTGGGTTCATCGCGAAATGCGTATTGTGGTGGATGAAGCAGGGGTATGATTCATTCATAATGTGGATTTAGAGAATATTCATCTTTTACATCATAATTAGATCTCGTCACCGGCCGATGCCGTCGACTTAGACTTTGCGGTGAAGGTCGCGACATACATGATCCAATTAGTGAGTTAGAATAATATGATTAATTCTTTGAATGAACTTATGCGTGTTCGACGCCCAATGAAGGTCTGGCGAATGAAAAGGAAGAAATCGTAATAGCCCGTGTTTTGGTTCGCAATTGGTTGCGTTTTTAGCGTCGTCATATATTGAGAATGTTTAATTTATTGTCTAGGGTTCCAATTAAGATCGTTGGTTGACTAATCACTCGCGATATGTATGAGGGCATATGGGTCACCCTGACAAGTGGTTTACGGATTATAGTTGGTGGTTGGATTAGAAAGTGGCAAAATTGGTTATGTTGATTTATAGACCAATTAAATTATTATTGAATTAATTTGGAGTTAATTATTATTAATGTTTAATTAAATTGGATTTAATTAAAATAGGATTACATAATAATAATATATGAATAACCATTATAGGATTTAACTTCTCTTATGGAATTAAATCACCTTAAGAGATTTGATATACATAGCCAATTAAATAGTAAGGGAATTGCTATGAAATAATCTGAGATTTATTTTATAAGATCAGGATTTTGTTTCTAATCGGTTAGCTTAAAGATTTAATTTGATTCTTCCTATATATATGAGCTCTTGGGAATTCTGGCAACGTCGATTCATTGTGTCTCTCCGCTTAAGATCTAGGATTAGGTACCTGAAAATTCATCTAAAATTCAACAACTGTAAATCCATTGCAAGTCAGATGATTGGGATTCGTGGATACCATAGTAGAAATATCGTCACGATTCCAGCACATATGGTTTCTCTTTATGTTTACCGTATTTAGTATCCTTGATATATGCGTTGTTGGTGAAAGCGTTTGAATACCATTTTACGTGTATTACGTGTTTTACGATGCTTGCTCTAAATTGTAACATCAACTTCACCGACCTAAATAAGGCATGCCCTAAGGACTTCTTCTATGCCACATATCGACCATCCCGATGAACATACGCGGCCGACCGCGAGATGATGTCATTTATGGATACGCTTTTATTAGGGTATCGCAAATTGCCGTACTTGTGAGGATTACCGACAACCTGTTAAGCTACCACCAGCAAAAAAGAATGTATTGGAAAAAGAATGTCGTCGTACTCACGGCGGAGCAGCAAGGGAGTGACCTACCAACATTTGGTCAATCCACATGTTCTCGGGAGAAAGTGGGGAAAGAAACAATGGAGATCTGTGTGGATGACATCATCGTTAAAGTTTTAGAAAGATTGGACAACCTGCCCGCCTCATGGGAACATATTCACCATCTCTGTGAAAATTCAACATGAAACTTAACCCAAAGAAATGCAATTTTGGGGAATTGGGGTCAGACAAATTCTCGACCACATAATTAAATAGCGAAAATCAAACCCGACCACTTCCAAAATCCAGAGCAATCTTCCAGGCGTAGGCAACTGAGAAAAATGAAGAGGTCAGACCCTTGAGAACTGGTCACTTTAGCAATTCATATCTGGGATGAGATAGATGCCTGCAAACCTTTTTAGACATCTTGCAGAAAAGAAGAATGAGGGTTTCCGGGTGGATGAGAGAAGCTTGGGTTAGCCTTTGGAAAAACCGGTCTCGGGGGAGGATTATTCTATAAAAACCAGTCTGGGGAGAAGTTATTCCTATACGGCGCCTCGAAGCGACTATGAGCTGGGTCTTGAAAATGCGGGTGGAAGACAAACAAATTTACGATTTACTGCATTGAGCTAAGCATTGAGCGAAGACGGCGGAAGATATCTGCCGTCCTGCCTTGGTGATGAAGTGTGAAACTATAGCGCCTTGACCACCGTAGAAGTCGACCTCCGATGCCACTAAAGCAGCGTTGCGCCAGTTGGATCTGGCCGGAAATGCATGAAATGGCAATCGAGATCAGCTAAATCTGATCCGCACTATACTTACTTTTCGCCCATTAAAAGCACAAAGCCTTGGCCGACTTCATCGTCCCGAGCTAACTTTCCCAGCAGAGCTAAACCGCGATCATTTCTTGCTGAACTCCACATAAATAGATAAGTCACAAACGTAATAAGGGTAGAGCATAGTTTAACAATGAGCGGTCACACTCTTTCCGAAACGACCCATCATATTTTGATTTGACCCATGTGATGAGGTGCAGAATCACGAAGCTCGTTGAGTGAGAATAGTCTCACATGTGATAGGCGTCAAGAGATTAAAAGTACACACACCCACTCACAAGTGATTGTGTGCGGTGTGTCACAATTTGAATGTTGGTGTGGCTGCAAAGTTGTCAGGAGTTTAGACAAGTTCACATTAGAAATAATCCCAGGACTTTGAATTCAGATCATTGATATCTTGGTGGTGCCCCCAGTGTGGTGTTCAAATTATTTGGGTAAACCAAATCGTATAATTTGAATTTATTGAATTTCTCTTAATTTCTCCATAATTGGGTTTAAATCTATGGCGACCTCGCCTTAGATATTGGCCAGGAGAAGAATTGGATGACCATAGATCGTGAATATCTGATCTGAACCTCCTCCCGGATAAAGGTTTAGGCTGAAGTCAATTACAAATGAGGGCAACAAGATATGTGTGATGATAAACAACGATTTGTACAAAGCGTCTTTGACATACCACTACTCAAATGTGCTTGGTGTGAGCTAAATTATCAGCAGAGAAATCATGAGGGAAGATGTTAGAAGAGCTTCTACAAGGGGTCAATCCTTAACTTTAAAGGTTGTCGACAAAGGAACATTTTAGCCAACCTTTTAAAAGGAACCTTTGGATTCTTCAAAACATTTATCAGCGCCTCGATCAAAGTATCCGAAGCGGCCGGTATCTGTGATCCCATGGTCCTTCGCTAAATGGGATCTTAGCATCCCATTGGACCCTACTACCACAGTATAAGAGAAAGTAAAATTAGCCTTGAGTACATGATTGACCTATTTCACCTAGTGGGGCAGCACTTCAACATAATCGATCAATACAATGTGACCGGGCTATTTGGAAAACATCATCTCTGATTGAGGCTCCTAACCATTGTGACAAATAATAAAGCGATTAGTATAAAGATCATTCTTCTTGAAAGTGGAAAGATGAAAGTTATTTTCAACCCACCACCACGGTCAATCCAGCAGCCATATGAAGTCATCAACAAAATCAGCTAACTACACTAAAAAGCCGCGACTGAAGGGAAGGAAGATCTGACCAAGTGAGTTGCGATATTCGTGGTGGTATGGACATCTGGACTTCAGCAGGAAGACACCATTCTTGTGTGTTTGGGGCGGGCGGTGATCCCTACGAAATCTTGGTACCCAACCGCCGAGACATACAGATGCATGAGCTTCAAGCAGAAGCGGTCGATCTCGACCTTTTGGAAGAAAAAAGAATTGAGGCTGACATAAAAAATGTAAAATTTTCTAAGCGACAATGATGAGTATTACAACTCAAAGATCAGCTCAAGCCAGTTCAAGAAGGCGACCTCATCAAGGAGGTTTAGGCGAAGATACACTTGAGATTCGCATCTGATTATTTAATATAGAGGACTACAAATAGCACGGCTTCGGCGTTTAACCTAATTATAATCTATAAATACTCATTGTAGACTCATGAAGAGTCGAGGTACACTGATACTCTTAGGCGGATATTATTCATATTATTATTTATTTTCTTTGATTTATGGTATTGCCCTCAGACATTAGCTAATTCCTAGCCGAACCAAGTAACCAAACAACTGGCGTTGTTCTTTGCTTTTAGGTTCATTGTTACTTCTTCCAATTGTTTATGTAGGCAACATATTCAGGCTTCTAGCAGGTTCATAATTATGAAATTGCCTCAGACTTGTACTCATGTCAATACACTTATAGAAGTCCAGATCCTTAGTATTCAGCCTATTGATATAAATTTAAATAATAATGTCAGGTTATAAATGTAATGGTATCAATTTTAACAATGAATAAGTTTCACATAAGAGTTTTGTTGATATTATCTATTTCAACTTCATTGGCTGCATGCTACACAATACAAAATGTTAAATTTAAATGTTTGTTTATTTAATTACTTTTAATAATATTAAAAACTATATTTTACCTTTAAATATAATACCGCCTCACTTATGTGTTATAATTACATTTTGCATTATATTTACACATTACACATAAATATTAATAAATCAACTTTATCTCCTTTTGGTTTATATTATTGACATTATTTTTTACCATTTAACTCTCTCATAGCGTTTATCTTTTTAATATTAATAAACTAACACCTACATTAAAATTTTTGCAAATAGTAAATGTTAGAATAAAAGAAGGATGGAGGGAATGAAGATCTGTAATACAAACGATATTTTGTTAATGAAGAATGTCATGTAGAGAGCTGAGTACGTATATAACTTGGAGCAAGGAGTATAATTTCCTTGAATTAGATTAAGTGATCAATTGAAATTGGAAACCATAATTTTCCTTAGATTAGATTAAGTAATCAATTTGAAATTAGAAACCATAATTTTTCCTTGAATTAACTTAAATAATCAATAATTTAGAATATGGTTTCTACCATTTGAGGGAGTGTTCACATTGATGAGAGTTGACGCTAACAGGTGAAGGCAGGTGAAGAGCCTCAATGACAAAACAACAAAGCAATAAATGCAAAAAGAGCTATTGGAGACTTACTATTTGAAAATTCCCATTCTTAATTAGTACCTGTTTTAGCTACATTGCTAATTATATTCTCCATCTCTACTCCAAATATTTTTTTCATAATTGATTCATCATTACATTTCAAATGTGTATAACATTATAATACATAATTAACTGTTTATCAAAATTAAACCTGTAAAATTTGGTAGATCGATTGCTTGATATTCTTGTAAGAGGACTTATCTCAGATTCTTGTGATTGGGCTCAGGTTCCAACTATAATCAAAAACCAAATTAATCCCAAACGACAAATTGCAATTGGGCAATCCAGCTGGCTCAATTTATTTACAAGGTCCTGAGACAGTCGGATCATAATAAATATAGAGTAATATTTGGATGCCGTTAACTATGGATAATTTAAGTGGTTAGAGCTCCACTACGAGAATACACAAGATTTTTAGGTTAGAGCCTTGAGGAAATATGTGATAGCTCTTGTGGGGTGATAGTCTCTTTGTGGGGTTATGATTGGAGTGCGATGGGTTGTGAATTTGAGAACGTGTTTGAGTAGTCTCCTTTTGTGGTGGTTGCATTTAGGTCTATTGAGATAAAATGATTTCCATATATAAGTGTGTGTAATTGATTGTTTTATAGAATATTGTGGTATTACTTAAAATATAAAATTGGATACACCAATTGGTACACAACTAATACTACATTATTGTCATTAAAACCAGCATTTATTGAAAACTACTAATAGTCATAAAACAGTAATATTTTTAGTAAGCAAATAGTATTTCAAAATGCATTTTTAAATGCAGCATACGTAACTAGGTGCATAGAATATTTACCTAATATAGCTCATGCTCGCGTCACATAATAAACTTCATATTCTCAAGCCCAAATAATAAGTTTTACACCCCAAAAGTAGGAAAAAGACCATCATAGACTCCATCCTCTATTATTTACTTAATATCATCCCTTTTAGGTCTCAGACACAATCTAAGTTATGAAATTACCCTCAAATCCCACGAGTTAATCACTTTTCTTAATATGTGTCTTCAAAGTGTGTATTTACCTCATGACAATTTTATGGCAACCAAGTGATTCTGTTGATGAGGAAAAAATAGGGAGAAAACACAAATGCTTTTAGTTACAGTTGCACTTGCATGTATTGTTTTTATCCTGCCCATGAAAAGAAAGTACATTGTCGTGGTGGTGAATATCTTTATGGGAAACTTATCGCATACAACATATATGTTCTGTATTTATATATAGGAGGGAAAATACCAAGAAAAATTACTCAAAAAAACATAAAAATACCGCAGTTTATACGTACACTTCTATATTCTTGATCAAAACTTTATCTTCTTTGAGGAGGTTAAAAACTACACTATTTTTTCCTATCAAGCCGTTTTAATGTAACAATGATTGAATTCACTTCTTTGTTTACGTGTCAAAACCCCCTTCTCTCTCCCAATTCACCCCCCTTTTTACACATTCCCTATATTTCCCATATCCATTTTTACTCTAATTATGCAATCTCAATAAATATATATAGGACATTTAAAAAACCATTAATCTTTTGGTTGTTTTATTATAGAACTGATGAGAATTTATGGAGAATTAAATCGGTTTTGAAGTAATGATGGGGCGTTTATTGAATGATGATTTTTTAGTGTTTAGTGTGTTTGGATCGCGGATATGATCCTCTACCGCGTACAGGTGCCGATTTTTCATCGAATCGGTCGAAGCGTGCTATTAACGCCTCGGCTAAAGATGCGAATGTGACGGTAGGGAAAATTTTACTGGTGTCGAACAAGAAATTGCGAAGGTGGTCTGCGAATGAGTTTAGCGAAGCTGCATTTGGAAGATTCGGACGCTCTACGCGGCGAATTCGATGGTTGCGAACTCCTCAATTATGAACTCTCCGTAAATGATAAACGGCGGAATTTGAGAGGGGCCGGGGTTCCCGTTTACGGTCAATTCGATTGAAATGCTGCAGGGCAGGAATTAGAGGCAGCCAAAACGCTGCCTATTCCGAATTAGTCGGATTGCTGGTTTGGGCTGCGTCGTGGAGTTCTTCTAAAATTTCTTTTGTCAGCGTGTTATTGAGCAGATGTGTTTGGCTGACGGATTGGAAGAAAAAATTGCTTTTGCTAATTAGGTGTTTTTGAAACACAAATTAGATTAAAGAAATTGGGTTAACTTTCTTCTAATAAAAACAAAAACACTTCTGTGCTGCTAATTAAAGGTTGAAAACTGGCCTTTATTACTGACAAAATAATTTCATTTCTTGCTTTAAAATCATCAAAACTATCTGTAGGGGATGAAATTATTATTTTCCTAACGTTTCAAATTTGAGAAAATAAAAGAAATTCTCAATTTGGAATTTAGGGTAGGTATCAATTTTGAATAATTTTTTAACCATTTATTATACAATTTTTTATTAATCTTTAGTGGAGTTCACGATATATATATCAAATTCTGGCATATAAATTAATATAAGTGATACAGTTTACGAAAGTAGTATATTGTCATTGAATAGACTTTTTTAAGTATATTATGGATCCAGTTTTATGGTAGAATTTTAGAGAGACTTTGTCTTTATTATTATTATTATTATTATTATTGTATTATTTTCCATTACATTAAAACCTAATATTTAAATTCATATATTATCCAATTTACAATCATCTTATAAATTATGAAGGTTGGAATGAAGGACAGAAACAAAAGTACTGTTGTTAAAACTATGAATTTATGGTCGTGTGTGTTTTGTTTAATGAAAAATTCTGACAACAATAAATGGTTGTTGAATTTACTCCGCAGAAAATGCGCAGAAAATATTTGTCTTCATTCATGGATTTATCATCGTCAAGGGATTTGGAGCAAGACAATTTACCCGGAATTTGTCAAAATCTGCAAAATCGAAAATGCAGTTTTTGGTGGACCTGCTTTCAGTTTCGGGAAGGCCCTAAACCGACCGATTCTCTCTCTATTGAAGGAGCATTTGGACATGATCAGAAACCTCCTGTTCTGACTTTACAATGCTCAAAATCATTTCCATCATTTTTTATTCTCTAGCTGCATTTTGGCTCTTGCTCTTGCAGTTAATCACCCTCCTCTCTGTTCAAGTCCTTGACTTTTACTCGCTCCCGATAGTAATACATTTGATAAAGTAAAATCTTAGTTTAAAAATGTGACAGAATTGAAAGTGTAAATGATAAATACAAATATTTATCTTTAAAAAAACCCGTAAAATTATTATGAATCTTGTGAAGTTTTGTTGTTTTAATAATGTAATTGTTTTATATAAGAACATTTCATTTATTTAATTAATGAATTGGTAAATTAACTTACATTACCGTGTTAGGTGTAATTAGTATATTTTTAACATCTGGGTGTATTTATTTATATATTCAACATTATTAATCATAAATTTAAATATTTTTAATATATATAAAAATTGCATCTATTTCAAGTACAAAACCAAATTATATATATTTAAAAATAAGTTTGCTTGTACGTTTAGATTTAGTCATACTCTTTTGCCTTAAATACATGCAAATAACATAGTTGGAAGTAAAATTCAATTGTTGCATAAATAATGTAGATCAAAATGAGTTTGGAACATGACTGGAGAAATTGTCAAGACCAAGGAATTTAATCGCTACCATAAATGAGTATTATTGCATGCATAAACTAATAAGTTAACCACCAACACAACACAAAAGCTTATCACATCCATCAATTTCTCACAAAATATATATGATATATATACACACACACATAGGGTACAAGCGTATTTCAAATTTTAATTTAATTTTGTTAAAGTGGCAATATATTTTTAACTGCGAGAACAACCACACAATACATGATTTGAACCTATTTTACGGCGCGTGTAATGCCATCGGTTCCTGCGCGTCGATCGCCGATGGTACAAACACGTCAGCGAACATTTTGCTCATTTAGAATTTCTCATAAATTATACAGAAATGGTCATATTAATTCTTTCCTATTCTCACCATATCCTATAATTTTTTTGGTCTAATATTTTTACGCCTATTTAATTTATAAGGTTCATTTCCGTTTAAAAAATTTAAATTATTGATTTTTAATTGATAATATGATTTATCGATTTTAATGAATTTTTGCCGAAAAATCGTGAACAAGTCCATTTTCGATCATTGTATGAAATTTGAAGCCGTCAGAGTTTTTCAAACTGATTTTTTTAATCAATTCTTTTGTAGCCTTAAATAATCTAATAAATTAATCAGAATATAAAATTTAAATCTGTCATTTAAAACTAAATTTTATAGACGCGTAACTTGAATGTGACAGCGATATTTTTATTGATTTTTGGTTGAAATTAAAATAGTGAATGATCGATTTAGTTATGAGATTAAAATTGAACATTCTGTTATTGGAGCAAAATTATGGGCCGGTAGATAAATTATCGATAAAAAAAGAAAAGCTTTTCTTTTCTAGGTCTTGGCGCGTGTAATTAACGCACTAACATTGTTGGACCATTTAATATGAATTTATTGCTAACAATCAAAACTACCATGATTTAAGTACGTATTATATCATAATATGCTTATTCAAATTAAGATAAAATGTGATTTGAATTAATGCTTTTCTTGCTACATTTAAGTTGAACAACCGGAGATTAAGTGGTTGTTGGTTGAGTTGAGTCACTTTATGATTTTATTTTGGCAAAAATCGTGCCGGTTTTTGACTTTTGAGACAATCATACAATTATTTAGAATGTGACTATTGAATATTGACATAACAAATTGCTTTATGCACCGAGATAGATAAATTTTCTGCCCATCACCCACAAAAGTTCGTGGCTGTTGATTAGTGTAAAAGTATAATTAAATTTTCAGAGATTCATTCATATTAAAAAGTAGATATATTCCATATGGGACCAACAGAATCTTATCAAGATTCAAATCTATCATTACTATAAAATGAAAAAATGAATTAATGGACAGATAATTACTAATTACAAGATGCATATCACACATTGATCTCGTGTCTCATGTACATTTTATGAGGTAGCACTTTGCATCAATTGATCTCGTCTTTCTGTATTTATTTTTGAGTATGCTTTCATCGATTAACGTAATACGTCAGTGCGTAATTATCTTATTCAACATAAATAATTAACATTGTTCGTAAACATTTCAAATCTTGACTAACTAATATTATTTTACCTGAAAACAACTAATATAGTTTAGTAAAAACAATAATCAATATTGTTCAGTGTAAATAAATGTATTAAAACAAAATTACTAACTATATTTAAAAACACCATAGTGTATCTAGGAATTCTTTTTATTTACATTCATTATTCTCTCAACAATACCATATAAAGGGGTGTTTTGCAAAAAAAAGTATAAAATATGAATATAGTCACTTAAATTGTGTGTAAAATAATTAATTTGATAATATTTTTTCTCTTTTTGATAGATTAAATAAGCTCTCAAAAGCTAAATACCTAAAAGCTTCCAAATAGAGATTAACTTTTAGTAGCTTATTAATCTCTATTTTAAAATACTTTTAACTTTTTGTAAACACTATCAAACTTTTTTTGGCACCACACACTATCCACCTAAACACCAATTACTTTTGTAATCATTAATTTTAATCAGTTCTTTAAAAGTAAGCTCAAAAAATCAGTTCTTTAAAGTTATAATTTTTTTCCTTTTCCTTGATAAATGCATTATGTAATTTATGATACAATCAATTCCATGAGAATTTGATGTAGTTTTCATGGAGCACCTACAAATTGAAAAACGAGACAAATTAATCTTATTACAACATAGATAATTTAGACTCAAAATTAAGATTTTAGAATATATGCAGGATGAGGACATACTTGATGAAGGAGGGTTTTTCCTACACACACACACACAACACCAGCGTGGCACCTTACTAACTTTATACTCACGGCACGGCTGGAAAAATCGAAGCTACATAGACGAAGTGAAGAATCGACTTAAATGTGACATCTGTGTATACCATGGCAAAAACGACGAGCTCATTCCAGTTGAATGCAGTTGATCTGCAATCGAATCCATGAGCCCGTTAAGGTCGTGGGGCTAGGATCATATAACCTGGTTATTGGAAGGCAAGAAAGGGTTTGCGAAACTTGAATATTTGGAAGAACACCATATTAATTAAATAATTGAAAAAATAAAGTGAAATATTACCAAGAAAAAGAAATTGTGTAATTTATCGTATTTAAAAGAAAGCTTTAACTCTCATCAACAACTATAAGTTATTAAAATAAAAATTATTACCGGGGTTTTTAATTTTATCAGGAAGTTTATATGTTAGGGGTTACGTGACCATATCTACCATAAATCACTAGTAGTTATTTAGGGATATTGTATGTGGTATTATTGAATTGGAAGTGCTTCTTTTTAAGGTGTAATTGGTTGTGAAAGAGCAAATTAAAGAAACCAGCCATAAATATATATTATACATTATATTTGAATTATTTAGTTTATTTGTTATCTTTTGAAAATTTTATAATATTTGCGATTTTGAAAGAAAAAATTACCAAATATTATACTGTGTGATACTTAAAAAGATGAATTCACGTGAAATTCGAATTTACATATATTTTTGTATTTCATCATTGATTGTAATTGGACAACATACATATTTGGGTTTTTATTGGAAAAAAGTTATTATTAAAAATACGGGCTATTATGACATAACCTAAGTAATTTTTTTTTGAAAACAGAAAAATACTGCTACAGTTGATTTAGGCTTGGAGGCTCATGACAGGCCTTTTTTGAAACATTATTTCTCAAAGTGGTTCTTGAAGACAGTTCCTATTAAGAAAAAAAAAAAGCAATGATTCAAAAAACCGTTGTCAAAGATAATAGACTTTTAGTTCTACTTGATGTGCAAAGAGGACTAGTGGAGGAAGCGGTTTTGAACCTGACCTCCAGAGTAAAACAGACGTGATTTCATAGCAGCTCTCAAGTGAGTAATTTATTTAATTTTTTATTTTTTGTTTTATTTTTTTGTTTTAATTTGTAAATTCTTTTTTAGGTGCAGTTCAAATATTTTTATTCTTTAAGTATAATTTTCTTTACTTTTTAATGTGTATATAATGAGATTCTTACAAACTCTTATGTAAATTTGTTCATAATATTACTTGTTTAAATAGAAAAAGAAAGTATTACTTGTTTTTGGATAGAAATGTATAACTTATTTAAAAAAAAAGTATTACTTATTTAGATGAAAAAAAAAGTATTACTTGTTTAAAGAAAATATTATATGAAAAATTATTACAGTTTAAAAGAAAGGTAGTACTTTTTTAAAAAAGTACAAGTAAAAAATATAATTTTAATATAATTTAATTTAAATTTATATAAAAAAATTATTATAAAATATGATTGAATTAATAAATAAGGTAATTGGAAATAAAAATTTTAAAAAAATTGTGAAAAAGCGATTTTAGAACATATAGAATTAATTTCAGAACTAAATAAGCCTTGAGAAAAGTATTACTTGTTTTTAGATGAAAAAAGTGTTATTGCTTGTTTAGCGAAAAGTATTAGCATTTTAAATAAAAAGTATTACTAAACTGTTTAAATAGAAAGGTATAACATTTAAAAGAAATATATATATTACTTGTTTGAATAAAAATATTAACATTTAAGAAAATATTGCCAATAAGATAAAAATGCTCTACTTTTTGAAATATATTACAAGTTTAAAAAGGTCGTGGTATACTTTTAAAAAAATAAGTAAAAAATATAATTTAATATAAATTTAATTTAAATTTCTTATAAAAATTATTATTATATAAAAAGTGTGATTAAGAATAATAAATAAGATAATTGAAATAAGAATTTTAAAAAATTGTGAAAACTTGAATTGGGGCATATAAATTAATTTCGTTAGAAATAAATCTCTGAAAAATTTAGTCGCAGCGGAATTGATCACTCGGTCCGTCGATTAAAAGCTTGGGAAGCGAATAATTCTCCGGACCAATTCGTGAAACATTGGTTTATATATGAGATCTTGAGTGGTCAGTGCGCTAAAAATCGATTTTTTTAAAAAAAAAAAAAAAAAGTGTTGGAGAAGGCAGGTTTTAACACGCTCTCCAAGATTGTCCTGATTGTCTCCAAATGTGTAGTAGATATTCATAATTGGATAGTGAAAAAAGGAGAAATTATTATTAAAGATCCAGGAATTGAAGCTTATGTGACTATGTAGGATTATAACGCCCAACTATAAGTAATTTCACAAGGATAAACAATCTTTGCTCTTAGGGGATCGAACTGAGGGACCTACTGTGTAAGCATAAAAATGGAATTTTTTTTACCAAAAAAAAAGTGTTGGAGAAGCAGGTTTTAGCATTATAGGAATTGTGATTGATTGTCAGAAATTTCGATATTATTAGTGATATAATTAGATTAATCGAAAAAAGAGGGTATTATTAAAAGAATCCAGGAATTACGACTTATGTGACTATGTGCGATTAACACAGTAACAACTATAAGTAATTACTAAAAGGATAAACAATGCTGCTGCCCAGGATCGAGACGCTGCAGGGACCCCTACTGCGTGTAAGCATAAAATCGATTTTGCATTAAAAAAGTGTTGGGCGTGGATTTCTAAATTATTCTAGCCGTTGTCAGCTTCAGATGAACTAGTGATATTATAAGTGGTTAATCGAAAAAAAAAAAAAAAAGAGGTATTAAAGAATCCAGAGATACGACTTATGCTGACCCATGTGATTAACAGTAACGCCCAACTATAAGTAATTTTTCACAAAAAAGGATCAAAACAATGCTACTGGGATCGAACTGGGGACCTACTGCTAGTATAAAAAGCAGACATGATATCCACTACACCACAGCAACTTTATACTCTCTTCTCCCTTATGTATATATAAAACATACTGTAATTTAAAATTCAACTTAAACCACTTTACTATAAAAATAATTTTATGTTAGATTTAAGTAGAAAGACATAAAAATGAACATATCTCAGTATTCATTTAATACCCTCAAGTCCTACATGATTAATTGCACATGAAGATGGACGCATTAAAAAAAAGAGAGAAGTAAAATGATAAAGTAAAAATTGAGGGGTAATTTTATAAACACTATGTATAAAATACATCCATCATGAATTGATATATGTGTGGACTAAAAATAATTTTGTGTAAATGTGAATATCATTGAGTGGAGTTTATCAAGTTTTTTTTTTTATATACAAAATAATGTCGAGCGTTTCCAATTATAGAATAGGAGGCTATTGTCAAGTCATGGCATAAAATCGGAAGAAACGTATAAAAATGAAAACCTTGTATTTCACTTGTTCATCTTATAAAGCTTTCTTTTGTCTAATAACCCCGTTGACTCAATTATATCTGAGATCGGTTTGCCGTAATTTAGAAAAATATGGCCCAGCAAATAAGTGAAATTGGTGAATATTCGAATTACTCGCGTAGGCGCAGTTTAATGAAATAAACTCTCATATAAAATGATATCAACATCTTGCTTACACCATTTAATTCTATGTTTTTTCAATTCTTATTGAAATTCTGTGATATAGTTCTGACCCCAAGGTGTACTGCAGATTATATGCCACATTTTGATAAAACAAGATGAGGAGGATGTGTATTACCATGTGAAGTAAATTATATAAATTAATATATATAGTGGTACATTGGTTGATATTAATATGTACATAGTGGGTCTATTTTATGTATGTCATTAACATGTATTGTGTAGCGTATCTGAAAGTCTCGTAAATCGTTTAATTAATTCTTTAATTAATTAAATGTACAAATTAATTATATAAACAACTTAAACTGTGAATACATTGGACGGTGGACATGAACATTGAATATGGATTTGGGTTGAATAGATATTTTTAACCAAAATGCAGAATATAGATGAATTAAATAAAATAATTTAAATGATGGATTTTAAGCTGAGCGTATCAAGTCAGTAAATATATATATATAATTATACATCTTAATCAATATATTATAACTAACGAAGGAAATATGTATATTTAAGTATATTATAACTAAGGAAATATGTATATTTAAGTATATTTTAAATATTTTTTGTTGTTGATTAAATCTTTATACATTTATTTCATATTACTTTTACTTATAAAAATAATTCAAGAGAAATATCTCATTTAAGTATGCTATATATTCAGTAATGATCATGAATTTGAAATTACCGTTACATCTACATTTATTATAAGCAACATGGAAAAAAATATTACGATTTATCAAACATAAATAAGAACTGACCCCGGGCACGAGTTAAGCAGGACAAATACTTGTAAATGAATGAATACGGAGGGAAATTGCATTTAAATTGCATCTGTCTGGACTGTATAAATGAAGGTTGATTCCTTAAATATGCAGAATCTGAGTTGAGCGACTCCGCTGAGATTCGGCGGATTGGGATGTGAAAAAATTGGCTTGAAACTTCAAAAAATAGGAGGTTTGGAATATTTCGTGGTGGAGACTTACTTTGATCAACAATTCTTTCTTCCTTTTGTTTACTATTTTTATCATTCTGTTAATACCTATGGTAAATCTTTAGTTTATGAAAGAAAGATTCTTATAGGGGTGCAGGGTTGGTAAAAAAGAACTATGGAGTTCAATGTGGATGCTATTTACGGCTCAAAATCTGACCATTATTGGGGTGGGGGAGGTTCGGGGTTAAATTTAGGTGGTTTAGCAGGCTCTTTAGAAAAAATAGGTGTGAGAATTTTTGACAGAAGATGTAGATAGGAGATCATGGGAGGTTTCCAAATCGAGGTAGAAGATGGTGAGAGATGCAGGGTGGTGAGAGATCTTAAAAGTTGTGAAGGAGAGGGGGAAAGCTGATTTTTTCTGAGTCTTAGAGAGATGCAGAATAAGATCTTACCTTTGTTACAGGAGGATAGTTGAAATGGGTTGTGCACCTATGATCATTTCCAAGGTTGTACAAACTATTAAATTGAGTGAGATGGGTGGGTGGAGAGAGATGGGGGAGTGCTAGAATGGGTGCTTGAATGGAGGAAGCCGTTTTGAGGGAAACAGGCAGTCTTTGTCATTAAGTGTCTTGGGCCGGTGCCCTCTTCAGAATGTTGAAACCAGCCAGGTGGAGATGGAAGGCCCCAGATAGCAAATATTCTACCAAAGAAATCTCCCAAAGCCCTTGGGAGAAAAAAGAGGTGAGAGAAACAAGAAGAGTTCAACCTACTGTATGAGCGAGGCGATCCACAGCAGTGTGTGTTCATCTTGGAGAGGGCCGCGTCTAATCGATGGTATACACATTGCTGCAATCATCTTGTTTGCACTTTTTGTAATTACTTGAAATGAGCAAGACCAAGATTTCAAATGTCCATATATCAGTGCGGATGGATTTCCTTGGTTGGACTACGTGAGTCCTAAACTCTGCAGAAGCAGAACATTTACATTTAATATAAACTATGAAGAAGCGTTTTATGAGTTATTAATTTATGGAGAAAGAAGAATAATCGGAAAATTAAACGTGACTTTGAATTGTGATTGGGAATTCTTTAAAGTGCTTCAGAATGAATCATCCATTTTTGGAATAATAAGTAATCTTGACATTTATATTAAAAAATATATCCCTGGTGTATGAATCCTGCATTTATATACCTATTATTAAAATTATTTCATTATATGACTTTTATTTACATGAATCGTCTCAGTGAATAGAATATCAGTTGGACATGAATTTTCTTTGATTTGATCTTGAATTTACTCTACTAAGTTATATCTCTGAATTTTTATCTTTATTATAGATAATTTGAGGCAGCATATAATATCACATTTATATATTAATAAATATTTATTTTATTATAATTATAAATTTAGAGATAAATCATCTTAATAATATACAAGTATATCTTGTATACTCATCCAACACAATTTCACGATAAATGCATATGTCTTGTATAAAACAAAATTTAGTCGTAGTTGAGGTCGTCGTATAATATAAATGTATTTTAAAACATACTCCCTCAGAGCTCCAACTCAATTGAACATTTGTCCATGGTCGTTCCAAGCAATTAATTTCTACAAATGATAATAAATCAACTTTTTTCTTTATCTCTATATCAGCTACGCTTTTATTTTCTCTTCGGATATATATTCTGCTTTATATTTGGTAGGGGTGCAGGTAATAATAAATAATAATAATAATAAACAAAAAAATCAAGTTTATCACGAATACAATTTCTTCATTCCCTTTCCTCGATTTAAGATTACCCGGGACACTTATACTGCCGGGATAAACGATTGAGCTTATGATATCAGCATTATATCAGAAATAACAGAATGGGATCACCGGGAATAAAGAATCACGAATCCAGCAGATACTTACGAAGATTATTATATGGCCTTTCTTTAAAAAAATATCGCATATTTCTCCAAAGCGTATGAGTTCGATTCTATTTTTTCAAGTTATTATTATTCCTTCGAGTACTTTTTGAAGTGCTAGTTATAGCCCTGAAAATAGAATCGAGGCTGGCCATAATGGCTGAACTAACCGAATATGCATCAATTTCAGGTTTTAAGTTCCAAATATTTGGCCACCTAGACTTTATTAGGGGTTTCCAAAAACCCCAAACATGGGTTTCATGCATGGGTTTAAATGGGACGTCTGCAAAAATCAGAGCATGCTTCCGACATTCGTGTCACAGCAGTCGCTACACTTTTATTCGGTTTTGAGGCCACCCATAGAAGGTGGGAGACTGAATACAATAATTTAAACCTTGTATTACCCATTTCCTGTTCACATTTTTTAACATGTACCAGGATTGAAACTCTTTCTTTTCCCACTTCCCATTTATTGGTGTTTGATAACTATTTAAAATGGATTAATTGTGAATATGACTTTTGGTAACTAACTAATATCCAGTAGAGAGTTCAAAAGATTGAACTCTTTAAAGATTTAAAATGAAAGAAATAAAGTGCCTGGCCCAAGATCAGGTACACTTTAATGTCTTTGGACCGTTTTGGAGTGCTTGGAGTGCCCTCTTATACTACATAGATACATTACACTCTCATTTTCTTGTCGAGACATCAAATGGTCAAACTTCCATTTAGCATCGGTACTTCATTTTTACATTGATTTCCAGACATCTTGGGAGCTCTTGGGGCCTCGCGCCAGTACTTGATGCGACACACAGCAGAATCCTCAGGTCGCCGTAGTAGTTCTCTGATCTTTCCCCCAGTCACGTGACCAAAGTTGTAGTCTTGTAGTTCAAATCATTGACTTAGCTACATTTGGATGGTTTTCTGACTTAGTACCACTTATTTGTGACATTAACACCACCCGTCCTGGCGAACATTACTGTTAGCACTAGGACAAACTCGGACAAAAGACCTCTTGCATGAAACTTTGGGCTAATTGGATGGGGAGCTCATCTAAAGTGAATCTGTGAGCTAGATGGGAGCTCATCCCGAAGCTGACTCCATAAAGGGAGCTAGATGGGAACTCATTGAGTGAGCTTCATGTGAAGTAGGCTTTGGTCGATGAGTTCTCAATGAGTTATCCCGAACTCATAGTGCGACTCTATGAGCTCTTGACCCTTATTTCTTAGGATTTACCTACAGAAGCTCTATAAAATTTGCCTCTTGGGCGTGGCGGCTCCAGTACTTTCTTGATGTGACTGGGAGAAACTTGGCGTCTTGTAGAACTGGCCGAGTTTGGCGATTATGTTCCTTCGTATGTGGATTAATGGTGGCAATTATAGGTTAGCTGTAATGAAGCGATCATCTTGGACTTTAGTGTGCTTTGAGATTCCTATAATGACACAGATGGGATAAATGGATTCGTTGGCGAGGTGCAGTGTGCAAGGATGGTCCAATTCTAACTCTTGGGAAATATCTCTTCAATCTTTTTTTGCTTTTAATTTTTAATTTTTTAATTTGTGTTAATTCCTCCTCCAGCAGGTTAGCTTCCCACCAAATATGCGAACATGCCATTATTTTTTCTAATTTTAATTCTGTACTTTGCTGTCATGGCTACTTGGTGTCACTTGAGCCAGGGGCTGCAGCTGCTCAGGTGCTGGAGGCTGGGACTGCTCAGTGCCACTCAGAGACTGCTCCCAAAGTGCTGAAAGGCAGGGGCTGCTGTGAGCTGCTCCCGAGGTGCCAGGCAGTGCTCAGTGCAGGCAGAGGCTGTTGCGAGCTCAGTGAGCGAATTCTGCCGCGAAACCGGGGCTGCTGCAGTGTTCAAGTGCCATGAGCCAGACACTTTTGTTTTTGATCAGACTGGGCTCAGTGAGCTCTGTCAGGAATAAATCCGTTCGATTCCGCAGAATTAAGAGGTCAATGTGCCATGATGCCGCGCTCATGAAAGAACCTGGGTTTCAGGGATGGCATCGTGTGAGCTCGACCAGAAACTCCGAATTTCAGTTGTGGGCCCAGCTCTGAATTTTGGTTTGAAGTCGTGGGTAGCTGAGCTCCCTGGAATTTCTGTACTTGAAGACCTCTTAGTTGCTGCCAAAGACAGATTCCTTTTCCTTACACAGACCATAAAGCTGCGACTGAACTTTCTTCCTTTCAGACTTTAAATTAATATCCACTTTCATTTATTTACTGTTCTTCTGTAAAATTATTCCAGTCCTGCCATTGTTTACTTCTTCATTGTTTACTCACACTTATTTCATACCATATAAAACTACTTACTTTTATTTCTTTATAAGATGTCCCAATCTCTGTTCCCTGTTCTCCTGTTAGTTTTATGGCAGCCTTCATCTTCTTTGAACTTCGAAATTCAAAAACCTAAACTTTGAATTTTCTCTTTCATCTGAACCAGATTCGACGGTAGATTTGTCTCTCTCCAAGTGACGTGAAAATCCAGCCAGCTGTCGAATCTTCCTATTTTTGGCGGGCTTAAATTTTGGCGATACGACAACTGACTTTCGTTGGCTTCGATTATTTCGACTCTTCATTTGCTTCTTGCTCAATTGGAATTTCCTACATTTCTTAAAACTTTCCATGATAGCGTGAAAGGTCCGGAAGCCGTTGCAGAAAGGGATGCCGCTTTTGAGACTGGGCTCAGCTCTTCGGCGAAATAACTCGACATTTCACTTTTCTTTTCTATTTCTAATTGATTCCTTCTAAACAGAACTTTACCCTGTTTCCTTCTTTTTAGAATCACTGAAATTTTTTATTTGGTGCTTTGGGTGACAACGACTTTTGCGTTAAATTCCGCATTTAACTTCAATTGCTTTGTTCCTCATTCATCTCAAAGATGTGAATAATTAACTTAAGTTGGGCCTGCTGAATTTCTTGAATAAATCAGGTATGACATGGAAATAATGATGTTGTGGGCTATTTTTTTAACGTTTTTCGCGAATAGGCCGATGATTTTTCATTTCTATAGAATGTTTTTTATCTCATTTCATTCTTTCGAAAGTAGATCACGGATTGAGTTGGATTCAACTTTTATTCCAAAACCGTCCGTCCAGAGGGCTTTCACATTAGTCTAATCCTCTTATAAATCACTTTCGATTAAAGCTGATTTTTTATAGATTTCTGTTTCGTTTTCTTTGATAATTGTGGTATTTGATAAATTAATTGAAACCGATGATTTTAAGAGCATCACCCTAATGGCGGGATTTGTTAATAATTGAGCATGTTGTATGGCGTCAAATTTTTTATAGTTGAGCTTCACCAGTTAACGACTATCTTCGGCCGAGCTTGACAGTCATTGAATTTGTGGGTAGTCGTAGTTCTTGAGCATGTTGTCATATGCTTTGTCTCGTTTTGTTTCCTCACATTCATTCTATCTTACATCGGTTTGTGAAAAGACTATTGATGGTTGAATGGTTGATACTTTGATTTGCTTGAATTTTCTATTTACGACATTCCACGATTTGTGCTCATTTAACATCTACTTGGGAACATGTGTAGGTGGTGGCTCATGACTTTAGATGGCAGTGATCTTGCACATTGATAGCCTCTAGAGCTCCCTTAGGTAGAATTTCTTGCTCCGGTCGCATGATTTCCTTTGGTTGGTATATATAATAAAATTGAAGGTGAAACAATAGTTAAGTAAACTTTGAAGTCTTGATGTGGTTGATCTTTGATGATGGTGGAAATGGGACCGATGTTGAGGAGTGATGGTGGTGAGGTGGATGCCGATGGGGGGCTCCGTCTGAAGATAGTTTAGTGGATCTTGTTGGGAGATGAATTTAATAAAGATATGATTTGATTAGAATCTGCGCGAAAACCACGAGTATGACATGTTGAGAATAATCACCGATCGACAATTCAGGTTGATTTGAAGTATTAGGGATATATAAAATGTATAGTCGTGAATGTAGATGGGGTTCAGATTTTGAGAGATTACGAAGAACTTCGATGATGGTTTCTAAAAGAAACCCTAACGAGTTTCGTTATCTAAGCCCGGTATTTACTGAAAGGCTTCGATACTCACTTGGGAATCTGAAGGCTTCAATTTTGACTGAGATCATGAAGACTCAGTGCTGAATCGGATATGATTGTGAAAATTTCGATTATATCGTTGATATCATGAAGACTAGAAGAGCGGCAGAAAACTGGAGAATGGGGCTTCGAAGACTCGGCAGAAAAATGGCGAAGATGTGAGAATAGAGCACGATAAAGAACTCAGATGTGATAGCTGCTGGTCTCCGATTATAAGCGCAATTTCCGGGGCTTGCTGAAATATGAAGGATTCAATCTCACGAGAAGATTGCAATTTCTCAGAAAAATAGATATTGAAACGTTGATAAAGCGAAAGGCTAGGAAGATAAAAGTGTTTGTTGGGATTATATCGACTCGAAGGTGCAACCAAAAAGAAACGTTGATTATATTCTGCTAGCTTGGAACAAAAGTCAAGGAAGACAACAACATGCCACATCTGCCCGGCTTCTTGTAGGCGGCAGGTCCAGATGTCTGATACTAAGTTAAATTGCAAAAAATGAAAGGCCAGGCTACATGGCCCCATTACCCTAAGCGTGTTAGGAATTCAAGCCCTAAATACTCGCCGTTCTCGCACCATGAGGCTTCATTATCTCTCAACCGGATAGTTTTTTCAAAGTGACCTTGACATGCTATAAGCCCACCGCGACCTTCTGCATTGAAAGGTTCACGGAAATTTGTAAATAGCTTCGAAACCGACTTATTATTAGAGTTGGGCACTTTCGAAATTGAAATTTCCCAAGTGCTTTCGTCGAAGAGAGCTCATTCCCTAAGCCTAGCTTGATAAGATATATCGAAGAGCAGTCACGAGAATTATCCTGGCATTGTTCTTTATTGTAAGGATATCTAAGTCTGGTTGAAACTGACCGAAACCCCAAAACCCTTTGTAGACTGGTTTGGTGTGAGATTGTGGTGAGATTGGAGTTGTAAAGTAGAAAACTACATTGAGGTAGTAGAAAGCTCTAGAAGAAGTGAGTAATCTATCTTGGATGAAGCCCGAGCTTGTGGCGGACAAGTTAGTAAACTCTGAGAGGTAATGAAGACAAATTGAAAGGTTAGATTGACCTTCTGAGGTGGTCGAGAAAAGCCTTGGAAGTGATTGGTAATTTCTCACGAAAAAAAAATCGAGAGAGTGGGCGTGAAGGCTTGAGTCCTCTCGCCGCTATAATTTCGTGTTCTTTTTGTCTTGGCGTATTTTTCTTGATATTTCGGTTAGAAGATGAAATCACTGAAAGTTGCATATAGAATGTGAATCATGACCCTAATACCATTCCATTAAAGAAGAGTTTTTTAGAAACTGCTTTTAAAACAAGTACTAAACTAAAGACGACCATTAAAACACATCATGATAGAAACAGATGGTTACCAGCCCGAACTTACTCTTCTAAGG